>SNQJ01S0044278.1:0-13831 GCA_010110895.2 Picea sitchensis
AATCATTACCAACTTTTAAGAAAACTTCAAGGGTGATTGCAACTGATCTTACGGCTGCAACTACAACTGATGCTGCAACTGCAGCTGGTTCTGAAACTGCAACTGCAACTGCAGCTTAGGGTTTTATGAGGAAACCCTCATTTTTCAAACTTCAAGTTTTGAAATTCTGATCCAGGGAATAGATGCACTGGGCTAAGGTGAGTATGCTGGTGTAGTCAGAATTTTGAAAATCCAACTTTTACCCCCTCAAACTTGATCTGCGGATTTTTGGTCTAGTGCTTCTGGTTTTTTGGTACTTCTAGTACTCTGGTACTTCTGGTACTCTGGTTTTCTGGTACTTTGTGAAACTAGGGTTTCACTTTCCGGGAGATCTAGCCACTGAAAAGGTGCGTTGATGATGCCAAATTGATCCTTAGGGGAGGGCACAACTTTCTAGATAGTTTTAGGGCTGAAAATATTCACTTTTGAAAAACCCTAATTTGCAGGTACTGCAACAATGACATTTTTCCTCTTGCGAAATATGCTTTCTTCAGGTTGGCTCTGATACCATGTTAATGTTAATTCCATTATTATAGTTCTTTGCATTTCAATAGATAATAACAATATAAGAACAAAATCACTGAGAAATACACATTCACAAGAGACACATCATTTATCCTGGGAAACCCCTTAGGGGAAGAAAACACAACAAAACTTCCTTAATATAGATAGCCAATACAATGCCAAGAGATCTCTATGCTAAAACAGAAAGTCCTCTCCAAGATATGCGCCACTCTCTCTCTCCTTTATCGGTAACAGATCAAAACTTGTCTCTCAAACTGAGCAAGTGAGTTGTGTTCAAATGAGGAGCTAGCCTCTTTTATTTATACAATTTATGGCATGTGTGAAGTGTCTCTTCACTGGCAGGGCCGACTTTTTAATCTGGGTGGGTAAACCCACCTTTATTATATTTCTGGGTCTCTTATTTAACTGTTGGGGCCGACTTCTTATTCTGCCTATTACAATTGTCTTTTGACCAATCCGCAAAAGGGGATTTTGTCCTATTACAATATCTGACATGATCAATCCACAATGGGGATTGATCCTATGAATAAAATATCAATAATAATAAGAATACTCTTTGCAGTTACATTATTTCAACAGTAATAACCGTAACGGTGGGAAAAATGGTAATAAATCTAAGGACAATAATGAGAAGACATGTAATAATGCTGGAGAGGGAAAATGAGAAAAACATAAGGTGAAGTTTCCCTGTAATCTTTGCACAGATGATCACCTTACCCATTTGTGCCCCAAACTTGCAGAAGTTGTGATGCTTTTAGCTCAATTGCCCGTTGTGCTGACGAATCCATTCCCACATAATCAACACTTAGCCTTGAGCTCCTCAAACGCCGGAAATGCAGCTAGTGGAGGTCAAAACCAGTGTCGCAAGATGGCGACCGTTTATGTATCAATATGGTTGATGCAAAAATTGATGTAGCCACTCGATCTCGAGACTATAGTTCTAAACAAACTATTCCTGGTCTAGAATCTCCTCCTCCTCCCCTAGAGACGACTTTACAGATTGAGAAACCAGAGCCACAGCCTCATATTCCGAAAGGAGTACTCAAGTGCTCTACCCATAATCCAAATGCTAGAGCCGCCCAGAAATACTCTATTGTTGAGGACATGGGCCAAACCCCTTGTGCTATGTCGGCTTCAGAGGTACTCCAGACGTGTCCATCACAGAGGAATGTCTTATTCTCTGCTCTAGGATCTCTACAACCCAGTCGCTCAAAGCTTATAAAGTTTGATGTCACAGATATTAAGCCTTGCTTGCCTTACCATGTGGCTTTCCAAATCCATGTGGAGTATTCAAAGTATACCATCAAACGTGCGGTTTTTTATGAAGGCGCTGCTATGTGTGTGATGTCCCTGGTTTGTTGGAAAGCTATCGGTTCTCTAACCCTTTCTGTCACACCCACTACGTAAATATAAAAATTTTGGGGATTGGAGGAACAAGAGTTCCTTGCCACCGGAAAGCCATAAGTCGATTCTGGGTAGCACCCATTTGCGATAAGAGCGGGGTTACGAGTAGGGGTCACATAATTGAAACCTAGAGGAGGAGCTAGAGCTTGATAAGTCTATTTCGGGTTTTGAAAATTGAAGGAGTCAAGGGACTCGCGAAACGTGAAATAGGGCTAAGGTGCTTGGCTCCTTCCCTTATTTTCGCTCACATGACCCTGTCCTGTGGCCTAGGGCTACTCCTCCGAGTCCTTTGGATTTCACGATTCGGGGAATCACGATGCAATGCCCTCCCCCCCCCTTCCTTTCCTTTTCAAATCCCCGAAACCCGGAGACCCGATACCATCCGGACCTATGGTCCAGATCCTCTATTTCATCAATGACCCAGATTAAAACCGATGACTTTCTTTCGGTGTTTTGGGGAAGTCTTCACTCCCGTTTCCCTGGTGAAAAAAACTCTGGTTGCTTGGATCTGCTGCCACCTGTCCCCGATAATGGACGGTTCTGATTCAGATCAGGATTTCACGTTTCGCGAATCCTTGGAACTCCACCTGTTGACTCTTCTGATGTGTGATTCAGCGAAACACCAATCGCCCTCCACGTGTTCTTTCCGATGGGCGGTCGAGGTAACTCCCATTGGATCCTGAGATCTACGGTCTCGATTCCTTTGCTACTTGCGAAGACGGAAGGGGTCGAGATGTTAACGCCTGCGCTTCTCTTATAGATCCATCAATCCTGACAAACCTGGGTACTCCCGAAAAGATCCCATCCATTCGTCTAGCAAATGAAAGGATCCACCCCTTTTCTCTAATTGGACTCGTTGTCTTGTATGAGATTAGGTGACGAAAATCAATTTCTCGGAGCTTCAATCTACCACGATTCTTAAAAGTTCGAGAGCTAACTCCTTCCTGCATCGGGTTTCCAGGCCCGGATCACATGATCCTTCATAGGGTTCTTGGGTAGTTATTCCTAGGCTGTTGACCCAAATGTAGTGCCTTCCTAACTCCTTGAGTTAAGGCTATGACACCGGGGCAGGGAAATCTTGTGGGTTTACCGTAGCAGTAGCCATGCCAAGGAGCTTGCTTCAACTTTGAAACATGATGGAATTCCCTGGGGGAAGTGCCCTCGAGGGATTAAATCAGAATACCAAGAGAATCAGGCAGGTGGGACGATTCTCAGTGGAACCGTCTCATGCTCCGGACTTACTCATCTTATACAGAGACCAACTATGGCATATAAGTATACACATGCATTTACTATTTACAATCCAATTATTAGGAATTCATAGCCTACAGAAGTCATTTATAAGCATATAAACATGAGCATGTACTCCATGATATTCAATTCAAAATACAAGGCATAAAACACTTATCAAATTCACAGGGCGTGATGTGACTGCTAAGAGGGGTGCTCGTTTCCACCCAACTGTAGGCTCAGTGACTCCAAAATGATTTACCACTAGCCACCCCCGAGCTAGACCATGATGCTCTGAGATTTAGTCTCTTGCTTCTAGCTCAATGGGAGTCAAGGACAAAGGTTACTCTCCTTCTCCTGTGTTCAGAATTTCATCTCATTCCAAAGCTTAGGTTATGCTCTACCATCGTCGCTGCTCTCTCCTCTACCCACACCCCCATGCTTCCTTTCTTGCATCCCTTTGCAAGATTGTGTGTGGTGCGAATTTCTCCATCCGTGTTCAGGTCTGAGAGATTTACGGATGAGCGGTTTTCCCCATCCCTTCATTAACTCTTGAGGAGCCTCCCCACCTACCATCCTGATGGAAATTCATTCCAGGGTCAGAGAGTTGTTTTGGTATTTGAACAAGTAAGAACCAATATGGTATTGGTTCGGTGGAAGTTAACGCAACCCTTCCAGGTCCCTTCCACCACCTTTTATTAGCCATTGTGGTCTCCTTTTAGCATATCCCCTTCCCTGCAGCCATGCAACACATATTCATAATATAATTTACATTCATCAACCTTTTATACAAAGGTCCATCAAATCAAACATTCACACCTTCGAATTTGCCATAGTTTCTGGCCAATATAATTATATTTACAGACTGGGGGAAACAGGGTGTTACACTTTCCAAGTCATCGAACATGTTCACTGCTTTCGAAGGTCATTCCTTCCACCCTCACGGTATTCTCCCTGCCTTTCCGATCCAGTTAGGTGGGAAGACAGTAGAGGTGGAAGTAGAGGTAGTGGATGCGCCTCTTGATTATAACCTGCTACTAGGTCACAATTGGACTTATGCTATGATTGTCGTCGTATCGTCCATTTTCCGCACTCTTTGTTTTCCTCATGAAGGGAAGATTGTGACGATCAATCAGTTATCCTTTGCGTACTCTAGTCCTAATGCATCACTTGGACAGTTGATCCGTGTGATCGACAGTTCTCGATCGTCAACCAAGAATGTCGGTGTTGGGATGTATTCTTTCCTTATGGGTACTTTCGGCTTCTCGACACCGAACCATCAAGTTTATGCCATGTCGAGTAGGCTCGTCTCCATTGGGAGGTCCATTCCTTTCCGCACGTATTATTTTGATGATATATGGACCCTACCTTCCCCGACTTTGTCTTGTGAAGGACAGTTGCATGCTGGGATGGCCATGCCACTATCGACAATAGATATTTCCGATCCTGATCCTATTCCCTCGTCGACGGACGAGGAGGATCTCGTGTCTAGGCCCGTGTGGGACACCTTGTTGTCTTGTTCACATGATTGCCTCGATGGGACTTTGCCTTCAGACGAAGCCATCATCGAATCCATGAATGGTTCCGACAAACCTTGGGATGATATGCATCACTGTTCTTATTTTCTCCCAGAACTTGAAAGAATCGAACAAGCTGACTTTCAATCTACTTTGAGCGAGATAGTCAGTCACGCCGTAGTTCCACTTGATACGCACGGCATTTATGCTGAAGGAAACATGGCGAGTATTTCTCCTACCTTCCATATCGACATCTCTCGTACCCCTGGTAAGGTTGAAAACATAAATATCGGTGCAGATTGTTCGCCAAAAGAAATCTTGATCTACATCGAGCTCTTCAAGGAATTCTGAGACGTATTTGCTTGGTCCTATGAAGAGATGCCAGGGATCGACCCTCGTATTGTCAAACATGAAATTAAAACTTATCTAGATGCTAAACTTGTTCGACAACATCTTAGAGTTGTCAACCCTCGAAAGGCCCCTGCTATTAAGGCAGAGGTGGAGAAGCTACTTAACGTTGGCTTAATCTACCTAGTTCCTTTAACTGAATGGGTATCCAACCCAGTTCCTATAGATAAGAAGCAAGGAATCATCCATGTATGTATGGATTTCCGTGATCTGAACAAGGCCTGTTCGAAAGACAACTTTCCCACACCTTTCGTCGATCAAATTATCGACTAGTGTGCCGAAAGCGAAGTATTTTCTTTTATGGACGAATTTTTAGGATATAATCAAATTCAAATTAAACCCGAGGATCAACACAAGACGACATTTATTTGTCCTTAGGGAACTTTTGCATACTGGAAGATGCTTTTCGGCCTTAAAAATGCCGGAGCAACCTTTCAACGTGCCATGACTTTCGTGTTTCATGATCTTAAGCACATAGTCGAAGCTTACCTTGATCACGTTACTCATCTTCGGCTTGTTTTTGAAAGATGTCGTTATTATAGGATCCAATTAAACCCTCACAAGTGCATCTTTCGCGTTAAATCCGGTCGTTATTTAGGTTTTCTAGTTTATGAGACTGGGATTATGGTATATCCACTCAAGGTTGAGGCAATACTTCGGTTGTCTTCCCCGCACACGATTAAACAAATTCAGGGTCTGCAGGGGAAAACTAACTTTCTTCGTAGGTTTATAGTGAACTATGCTACTATCACTAAAGGTTCATGCGTATTTTGAAGAAGGACACCCCTTTTATCTGGGACGAGCAAGCCCAAGAGTCCTTCGATGCTTTGAAGAAAGCTTTGGTGTCGGCACCTCTGTTGAAGCCTCCCGACTACAGTAGAGATTGCTTACTTTATATTTCCATGTCCGATGATACGATTGGTATGGTTCTAGTTCAGGAGGATGACGAGCTCCATGAGCATGTCATTTACTATCTTAGTCAAACTTTACTCGATCCTGAACTCAATTACACTCACGTTGAAAAGCTATCTTTGGATGTCGTTCACGCAGTCCAACGTTTGCTTCATTATACATTACTTTGCAAGACTATGGTGGTTGCTGATGTCAATCCATTTCAATACATCCTTACCCGATGTATCATAGGGGGAAAATATAATAAATGGATTGTCATTTTACAGGAGTGACTGTAGAAATCAACTCAATTCCAACATATGTTATATAAAATAATGTGCAAAGGAGGTAAGAAAGAGGCCTACCTCGTCCAAATGTTTGATGATGCCAACCGTTGAGCACTTTGACCCAAAGCTTTATACCTGCAAAAAGTTCTCAACAAACAAGAAAAGCAAGCATATAGTGATAATATAACAGGTTAGCACATTAGATAACATAATCCATTAATATACAAAACAAACATGCCCATTGATCATAATACATATATTTGCAGGATATCAATTGGACGGGAAATGAGTATTTCTATTAATAAATGATCAGTAGAAGTGAAAACATTACAGAGTTATGTATCGACATGGTTAAGAACTGAAAAACCGATTTCCTTCCAACTGGGCCTTCACCACTTCAATCCTCCACAAAATGCAAGCTCATATAAGGGAGACAAAGAGGTTCATTGATGGAGAACCTCTAAAATGATAGAGGTTCTCCATATAAAATAATGTGCAAATGAGGTAAGAAAGAGGCCTACCTCGTCCAAACGTTTGATGATGCCCACCGTTGAGAACTTTGACCCAAAGCTTTATACCTGCAACAAGTTCTCAACAAACAAGCAAAGCAAGCATATAGTGATAATATAACAGGCTAGCACATAAGATAGCATAATCCATTAATATACAAAACAAACATGCCCATTGATCATAATACATATATTTGCAAGATATCAATTGGATAGGAAATGAGTATTTATATTAATAAATGATCATCATAAGTGAAAACATTACAGACTTCTGTATCGACACAATTCGAAACCGAGAAACCGAGTTCCTTCCAACTGGGCCTTCACCACTTCAATCCTCCACAAAATGCAAGCTCATATAAGGGAGACAAAGATGTTCTCCATCAATGAGGGAAGAGCTTGGGGGTTGAACACTGTGTTGAGCCTTAAAGGACAAAGGGATGCAGACTCAATAATGAAGTAATAATTTCTATAGAGTAACTTTGTTCTCAAAGTTGAATTATCTCTCATTTTCCATAGCTCGGAACTGGCTTCTTTATAGCCTTCAAAATGCAACTGAAGGGTGGATTCAGAACGTTTCTAGTATATGGAAGGAGAAGGATCAGAGATCTTCTGTCATGACATGGAAACCCAAAATTTATTTTTGATTTTATGGCACAAATCTCGATGTACGTGGGTTGTAGTGGAGCAGCCATCGTATACGCATGCTGTATAACTTGCAAGGTGCATACAAGTGGAAAAATATTTATTTTTGTCTTTGGATTCATTAATCAGGGAAAGTAAGCCTGCATAGGGGAATAGAGTAAGGCCCTCTCTATAAGATTGCATAGGGTGAGACAAATCTTGTTTTAACACTGATGCACAACTGTTGTGCATTGCTCTTCTTTAGACCTCATTTTTTTTCCAACCCAAGCCCTCTTTTCCCATGTTGAAGCAATAACAACTCAGGGCTCACTGTGTTTTGAATAGCTCTATCCATGCATGTTAGAGGATTGTAGAAACTAGAGTAAGTCTGAGCATCATTCCTTACTGTCTACAAGGGTTTCCATCTTGTGAGAGTGGATATTTCCATCCCCCTGTAAGATTGCCACAACTTCTTCATGAGAACCTTCTTCTTGTTGTATGGGAGACGTTCCAAGGAAAATTGTCGCTGGTAATGTTTGCTCTCTCTCTTCTTCAGATTTTTTATGCCCTGATTTTTTCACATTTATCTGGGAAGTTTATTTGGGAAAAGTTGACTTATGTGTGGCCATTGGGGGTCGACATATTTGCTTCCATGATTATGGGGAAAAAACAAAGAACACGGGGTAACAAGGTTTCTCATGGAAAAAATGTGAATTTTATTTGAATTCATAATGCTGAGTACTATTGAGGCTTAAATTTAGTTGGCAACTTTGAAGCATTTTAGCTTCAGTATGTTGTGCATGTTAAAATTTTGAGGAAACTTACTATGTAGGCGACATGTCAATTACAGTGACATCATTTGTTGTTGATGGTACCTACCTCTATTCAACCCATCGAGCATTGACATTTATGGGTGGAGATCTGATTGTGAAGAGGTCCTAGTATTGCTTCAAAGTGCTCCAATAACTTGTCTTGAGCGCACACTTATTCAAGCTTAAGATCGTGGGATCTCAATGCAGCTAGTGGATAAAATCTTGAACCCATGTACATCTTTCTTGCACTAGAGAGACCAATTATTGCAAGTTACTTGTTAGATTTTAAAGGGGATTTAGTTGCAAGTCATGTTAAATTTGGCAACATCAACAGTCATTCTCCAATGAGAGGCCATATGGGCCACCCTGAGGCTAGCCAGGGAGATTTGGAGAATCAACCAGTCTTGTGAGGTATTGACAAAAGCCAGGGGGAACGTACAACCTCTGTGAGCCAAACCAAAAGTCAGGACGAACAATATGCTATGTGAGTCTAGTGCAAAAGTCAGGGGGAACGTACAACCTCTGTGAGCATAGACAGACTAGTGAAAAAGGGGAACATACAACCTCTGTGAGCATAGACAGACTAGTGCAAAAGGGGAACGTACAACCTTTGTGAGCCTAGTCAAACCTTATGAGCCATGAGAAAAAGTCAAGGCATCTAGCAAAAGTTAGGTTGAATATAAAATTCCTATGAGCTAGAAACAAATGATATTCCTAATATTGAAAAATTCTATGAGCTAGAAATAAAATGATATTCCTAATATTGAAAATGATATAAACGGTATTGATTCGAGTGTAGGGTATGTAACATTATCCACCAAGCGAAAGAGAATTCGAAATTAAAGGAGTCGAAGCTAATTGAAGTCCAAGTCTAAATTCGCCATTTTAGAACTAGTGAATGTCGGCTGCAAATCAAATCTTACTTTGGTTCTATTTTCTAACCAAAGTGTAATTTATTGCAACCTAAATCCGTGCCCAGTTCTATTTTCAATTAAAGTATAGCGCCTCAAGTCTAGTTCTATTTTCAACTAAAGTGTAATGTCGAAGTTGTAACTGGTCTCAAGTCTAGTTCTAAGATCGAACTAAAGTATGAAGTTGAGTTATGATTGCAAGCATGCAACAAGTTACTATTTCTAACCTCTCCTCTTCTCCTCTAACTATATAAGAGACCCTCTTCTTCAACACGTTTTGATATGCGTGTTAATGGTGCAATAGGATGGTTGATATCAGTGATAAAGAGGTAGAATACCAAAGAAGCATATCAATGGTACATCAGCAATAGAGGCTCCATATCAGAGGCATATATCAGCAACATAATGTTGTATATCAACAATAAGAGCAACATATCGGGAGGTGTATTACAACTTTAGGTCTTTGTCACGTCAAATATCTTGGCAAGCCTTTTAAGAGCGTAATTGATTCATGGTGGATATTTGTAAGTGATCTTACATTATTAATGCAATAAAGGAATATCGTTTGCTGGGGTTTTTCTTCTTGTACAGGGTTTCCCCAGGATATATGTGTTGTTGATGTGCATGCTTACTTATCTACATAGTTATTGCTATTTGGTTATGATTTGGTATTGTTGAAGTGTATTAAAATGGAATCAAAGTATTGAAGAACATAAAAGAATTAATCCGCATAAGAAATCAAGCTCACAATTTAACAAGTCATACCTTCACGGTCTATGGGAATATACATTGTCATTAAGCCTCTACATATTTCACTAGTATTTTCTACACATAGTCTTTTTTGCTAGGGGGATTTGGTTATTATCTAAGTGGTTCCAACCATATTTTTATTAAGTGGAAAATTGGTCACATCATTAAAAAATATTAGTGGCATACAATCCATACATCCAAAAAAGTATCCATACCCGTTATCTCCATCAATAAATTACAACATTATATTAAGAAGGTTGTAGGCACCCATACACCCAATAACTTAATGTTTGCAAAATGGATATCTTAGCCTTCCGAATTGAGGAATATGGCCTTCTCAATAAATTTTCCTTGCATATGCTATGGGTTATGAAGAATAGAACCAAGAAGTGGTTACTTGAATTTGAAGAAATTTCTAAAGAAAACTAGGATCATTCAAAAGTGGAGCTTGAAAACCAGTGATTCTGGATCACTCACTAGAAAATTGTAGGAAGCATGCATTCTCCTTTTCCATGATCATGAAGGAAGAATTGAATAACACCCCATCTTCTGTCATATCAAAATGGCAAAGCTTATTGAAGAGCATAGTCTCATAGTATATTGGCACTCCAATCTAATGACAAAGTGTAAACAAACCTTTCATTTTTCATTGAAGCTACCAACAAGGATTCCAAGGTTGTTTCACTTCCTAAGTTCCTAAGGAGGAAAAACAATCCTTAGCCATGGCTCCATTAGTGATTATGAATGTTGCCAACACAACACATGGTAATCGACTTGTTTGATGCACTGAGAATTCTTCTACTGATATCTACTCCAACTATTTATCTTTGGCAATTCAAATTATGTACTTAGTTCATTTATCCCACTCCTTAAGACATTCCATGTTTCACCAGTTGGAAGTCAGGGCTAGCACTTGTATATGGGACCTAGTCTTACAGATTTACCAAGTGGACTTCTTCATTGCAAGTCTTGAGGACAACTCTTTTCAAAGAGGGTGGTATGTTATGATACTTCCTAGGGATGTAAGATGTAATAAAGGTGCAAGGGTCCATCGAAGTCAAGGTTAGTATATATATATATGATGGTCAATTAATGTAAGGTGACCTAGTCATTAATAAAGGCCCATTATGTTAGTTATTAATAAGTCTCTCTATGTTGGGGCATTGGGCCTAAGGGTCATCATGCTTGGAGGGCACACCACCTTAAGGTTGGGTAAAACCTTAGTGTGACACTTGTCATTCTTGTATTGTGAGCGCTCCATGTGGGGTTGCCTTGTTGACTTAGGTTTTATGTTTGCCTACCTTACCTATTCTATACAAAGTGAGGAGGGTGCCTTTGTTATTTTGTTTTTAACAAAAACTGATGAAAATTGTATTTATAAAATAAGGCGCGACGAAATTCACTGAGTACAAAGATAGGTGTTGGTAATGGATTCTAGCATAGTAATTCTATTGATTACAAGAGTAGCTTAATTATTCATGTTGATCTTTCAAGCGAAGCTAGAACCAAAATTTAGACATTCAAAAATGGCGATGTTGCACCTTAAAAAGTTCAGAATGTTGCTCCACTGTTTTTTTTTTTAAGACTTCATTGGGAGGAGGCTCCAAAGCCACGTTCAAATCTGGCTGGAGAGTATGCTCGTTGGTTCCTAGTATGATGTCGACTGCTTCGTTATGGATCTGAACTGAAGACTCTAGAGAAGCTTCTCTCGCATCCATCCTAGATTGCATCATCTCCCCCTACCTATGAAGGAAGTCCACCTCATCTTGTAGTTTCCCAATAAGCATTCAGTGTTATGCCAACATTTCCAATGTGAAGGAGAGGGTCAAACTGTGTGAGTCGACTCTGAGAGAAAGTCGGTGGGTAGATGTGAAGTTATCGTACACCAACTTGTCCTCAACCTGTGCCCGAGCTTGCTACTGACCATTCCCGTGAACCATGACGAGTGACAGAGTGTTGGAGCCAAATTCTGAAGGGGCCTGAGTCATCACCTAAATAATGCCACACCGGCTGGCCAAGAATCTCCTTTTTGTCCAGAGGACGGTGGTGGGTTGACGTAAAACGACACAGAACTTTGACAAGAGGAAATTGAAAATGAGTTGGGGCAAGGAAGAAAAGAGGAGCAGAACCTGGATGCATGTATAACTGAGCACCCAATTGGAGTTCTGAGAGTCGAGGGAGGGTCGAAGGCTGGATTTTCTACCGCCATGCCAGGTTTCTGTTAACGCAAAATTTCCCACAAATACCCCGCACCAATCTACCTTTTGTCCAGAAGATAACTGAAATGTCCCTCCCCCTGAATCCCTGAATTTCGAGACTGCAATTTCCCTGAGAGCTATAGGAACTTGAAGATGGGAATTTCGCTCAAAGGTATGAGGGAGCCATGGTAGACTTCCTTTTTTATTAGAGCGTCGGATAGTGGGGGTGCATGAATGCGGATGTTTGCAAACCTTCCCACGAAGGAGAGGTCCTCCAGAGGCTGAGATGGCTTGTACTTGCTGAGCTTCCACACTTAAATTCATGATTACTACCTTTTCATTCGTCCTTAGAACCATATTCGTTAGAGTTGGCCTGTTGCTGCAAAGTACGGGTTGTCGAGGAGTCTCACAAGGGAATCCATGGAGTGACCACTCTTCGCCGTGGATGGGACTGGAGCCAAGCTCGTATTTTGCATAATCCCACCAGCCAAGAGGTAGTGGGGGTACTTCCCTTCTCTTTTAAAACTATTCTTGTCATGCAAGAACCCTCCATTTTTCTTACGACGGATAACCTAGAGCCAGGTGGCTCATATAAGACGTGGGGCCAATTATTCAAGGCGAGGCTGCAAATAGGACCTTCCTCGAACTTTCAGGAATCCTGGCGTCATGCCGATTGCCCGATTTTCCATTTTGTCAACTTCCCTATTATTTTCACGTAGAATGTGGAAGAATTTTGTAGATGTTGAGGACAAGATAATTTTCGTTCGGTCTATAATTATTTGAAGCTTTAACTTCTTTGGTGTGGTTCCCATGACAAAGTAGCGAATGATATTTTATGAGCCATCGATGATTGTTATACAATTCAACCGTTGCGCCTGTGCTATCAGGATCCCTTGATAAATCGCATAAGCCTCAGCCATATTGTTGGAGTTTATGCCCAGGTTCCAAGAGAAGTCAAGAAAATGTTTTCCTTTAAGGATGTACAACACCCCTCCCACACCTACCCCCCCTTGCGTTTCCTTTCTAAGCCCCATCAAAGCATAGGATGTGTCCCGCTTGAGAAGAAAGCCAAATGTTGTATTCTTGATGAGAAAATTGAAGCTACCAGCATGATTTGTGAATAATTTTAGGAGAGTAGGTTGTTGGGATGTTCATTTTAGTCAGTCAATGATCTTATGCTTTTTTCAATTGGTCCTTTATTCTTCGCGAGGAGAGGAACTCTCCCAGTTGGCCCAACACGTGGGCTGCGACTGAGGAAGGAGAGACCATTTTCTCTTTAAAAATAAGTTTGTTCCTTGCCAACCAAATTTGTCAGCATACAAATTTTATGGACGCCTTCTATACATGATGAAAGGTCAGTTTTTTGAAAAAGGATCCTTTGTAGGCTTTTCTCCATTTCCCAATCAGAGCTCGACAGGAAGATGGCCAGGGGATTTGTTGAGTTAATTCAAAGTAGACTATTTTCTGTACTTGCTTGGAGAAATTGCAGCTTGTTGAAATAATGTAACTGCGAAGAGAATTCTTATTATTATTGGATTAAATCCCCATTGCGGATTAATCATGTCATTATTATTATTATTATTATTATTATTATTATTGGATTAATCCCCATTGTTGATTAATCATGTCGGTAATTGTATAAGGACCAAATCCCCTTTTGCGGATTGGTCATCGGACAATTACAAAGGGCAGAATAAGAAGTCGGCCCCAACAGTTATTATGGAAG
>SNQJ01S0044278.1:19395-49844 GCA_010110895.2 Picea sitchensis
GGGGAGGACTTTCTGTATTGGTTTGAGTTATCTCTTGAACATTGCATAAGCTATTTATGATAAGGAATTTTTTGCTGGGTTTTCTTCCCCTAGAGGGTTTCCCAGGATAAATGTTATGCCTCTTGTGAATGTGTATTTCTCAGTGATCTTGTTCATATTTTTCTCTTATCTATTGAAATGAAAAGAACTATAATAATGGCATAAACATTAACACAACTCAGGAAGATATGCTCTGTAGATTCAGTATTTTGTTTGCAAAGGGCACAACGAAAAGGTCCCAAGAACCCTCTTTTATGTAGATTTTCCCCTGTTAGCAGTTTGTTATGGGATAACTGCCAGCCAAAAATGTTTATCTTAGAGAGCCTGTCCGTGCTCCAAATATCCTTCCAAATATTCGATTTTTCTAGCAATTGGGATTGGGTGAGGAGTATTTTATAACCTTCCTTCATCGAATATCCCGAGGTTCCCCAACCTCTGCTATCCTTCTGATGGAGATGCACTGGAGAAGATCCATTTATTGTCAAGAGGAAGAGACAAGAGGCCAATATAAGATTTGGGGGGGGGGCTCTCCCAAATTCCACCCCTTCCAAGATCCACTTTTGTTCCATTCCAAGATGTCAAAGATGGAGGATTTTCCTTGAGTAATTAGCCAATTTCGAAAAAAGTCCAAGGAGGGAAGATCATATAGGATTCCCGAGGATAAAAAGGATCCTCCCAGATATTGATTTCTTTCCCATTTCCCTGGCACCAAAAGAGATGATCCCACAGGAGCGAAGAGAGGAATATATGAATTTCCATATGGGGGAACTTGCATGCTATATGGGGGCTATGTCCAAGCATCTTGTTCGATTTCTTGTTAAATATTTGTAGCCTATTGCCTTCTTCCACAATTCGTTGCCATCTGAGACTACTCTCCATAGTAATTTTGCACATAGCGCAATGTTTATCAATATTGGATCTTGGATTCCCAGCTCACCGTGCTCTTTAGGGGCGCAGACTGTGGACCAATTGACCATGTGAAATTTTTTCTCATTCTCTTTTCCCCCTTGCCAAATGAATTTACGAATTAATTGGGCCATTTCCTTTTTTATCCATGTCGAAGCTAGGAGTGTTGAAAACTGAGAGATTAGGAAAGAGGATAGAACTGATTTTACTAACACCACTCATCCTGCTGGATTCAACCAAATTTCTCCCCAAACTTCAAATTGATCCTTAATATTTTCGAGGATAACTTTCCACGCCTCCCCAGGGAAATCTTTTAGGATGATGGGGGTGCCTAAATATTTAAAAAATTTCTAGTCTACCGAGAAAGGGAATTGTAATATATTTTCAATTCTTACCAGAGTACTTGCCTTAGTGTTCCAAGCATAAATTTAGCTTTTTTGTTTGTTTATGACTCCCTCTGAGGCTTCACCATATTGATATAAGACCAATTTAAATAAGATAGCCATTATTTGAGAGGCTCTGCCAATCAACAGGGTATCATCAATGAATTGGGAGTGATTTATTCTTTTGACCCCCCTTGCAATCTTCAGGCCTGAGATGGAGCCTATTCTTCTTTCATATTCTAGTCTTTTGTTTAGGGATTCTTCCATTAGAACATACAACATTGGAGAGAGAGGGAAACCCAGTCTTAATCCTCTTGTGGCTTGAAAAAAGGGGGTTGGCCTGCCATTTATTATAGGTGCTATCCAGGGGGATGCGATGCAATCTCTGATCCAGGAGATAAATGAGTGATTAAAACTGTTATCCCTCCAAGAAACTCTTTGAGGTTGTAGGTCAAATATGCTTGGTAACTTAAAGTAAACTTGTTTTTGTATTTTTGTATGTGTGTATCAATGGGATAACTCAATTACAGTATAACATTCAGACAGTCAAAATGAGAATCAAATAAACCAGTTCTCTCAAGGATCAATAATCAGATGATGGCCTTTAAGTGGGTGAGAAAACAATGCTTATAAACCAAATACAAAATGTAGGGTTTAATAAACAATGATAAACAACTATTAAACAAGTTATGAACTGACTGATGAGATGACATTCATTCTGCAGTTAAAACAACTTGAATAAGAGTACAGAAGGAAAGATGAGATTCTGATATCAATAGAGAGAGAAAATTGTGATCTGTATTATCATATCAAAAATCATGTTTACAATATAGTATATTTCTGTATCCAGAATCGAACCTTTGGTATGTGAAAAAGATAGGGATGTATAGCCTTTACAAAATAACTGAGATCCTATAAAGGAGGATCGAATTTACTTGAAATAGATAGTCAAAACTGACACAAGAAAATAGGAAGAGATCTTAAAATCTAGGTCAACTCCTCATCTTTGATGATCTTCATATCCTTCAAAACTTTGACAAGTGTAGAAAACCTTCCAATGTTGCTGAATATCCATAGAAGATAAGATAAGTCGAATTTGCCACTGTTAGCAAAAAACTGTTTCTGTGCCCAGAAAATAGACAGCTAATTCTACTTTGCCCCCTGCTAAACACCTCAAACATCATAACAGAACCTTAAATATGATGTGTTTAATTATTGTCCATCTTTTGAAACCTTCCTCCAGGCGTTTGATTAAGAAAAACTTGGATCTGGGCGAAAATACAACTTCTCTGCCCTGTCTGCGGTTTCACCAGCGCTTCCGCTTTGAAATTTGCTAGTTAGTCGGTGAAAGCTCTGCTTTTCAACAGTTAACTGTTTGTAGATGCGCTTCTTGTTCCATTTCCATTTGTATGTCAACCAATACACTTTTTAAATAAATTATGTCGCTTAGTTGGATCACGAGGCTTCGATTTATTTTGACCTTGCATGCCTTGTTTTCCTCGACCGGTGTTGTATTCCATGTATAACATGCCACTAGAACCAGATATAGCACTCATTGATCCTACTGAACGACGAGATTTTTAGGAGGGTAATATCATCCGCATCCTCTTCTAATTATTCTAGACCCATCGCATCATCTCCAACATTCAAAACCTTTGTTAGAAGTGCCAATTGATCCTCTAGTGTGTGATAGTTAAGATCTGCTCCCGTGTCTGGAGGCGGTAAACTTGTAATGAACTTAAAACTGTAACCTTGATCAGTCAGAAATTGTTGTCTCTTTGTAGAATAATACATCTCCCTTAGCTTGCAAGATGCGTCCCAAATGTTGTGCTTCTTGACGCTGAGAACCAGCATGAGACGATATTTGTATAATCACATTAGCTTCAGGAATATCAATTGAGTTATCTCCCACCTTTGAAAGGAAAAAAGTATTAACATCAGGGTTGTGTTTGAATGCATACAGGATCCTTGTTCTTTCGCTATGACTGGTAGCACCATAAATCATGGGCTTCCTGAGCTTCATTGCATATTCAGTAAGTGAAAAAAGATTGTCTGCAAAAACAATTATCTTATCCCCACGCTGTTGCTCATGGAAACGGATAAGAAACTCACAGGACCTAAACTTGTTTGGATTCATCACATACAAGGCCTACTTTTTCTTAGAGTTTTCCTTCTTCAGATACTCTGCAAAAAACTCCCTTGTCATGGGGCACCAGACTTCAGCACATTGTACATTAGCAATAAATCCTCCCTTCACCAAATCCAACCAATTGGCTTCATATAACTTGGGCCCAATCAAAAAGTTCAAATCAGTAATGCGCTCATCCTCTCGGACAAGCGTCGTTGTAAGCCCAAGTTTACAATGAGACTTTGTGATGCTAATGACTTTGTGAAACATATGTGTTGGAACAACATGTACCTCATCCATAAGAAGAAGGCCCCATTCCCTGTTCCTAATCTCTTCAATGATTTTTTATTACTCTTCAGAACGTTTACCTCCAAAAGAAACCATATTGTATGTAGTGACAACAACACCAACATTGCCCCTAAACCTTTCCTTACTATCTGAAGTAAAACGACATATATGATCATCCCATATAGTAGACCATAGCTTAAACTGGAATTCCCACTGATCTACCGAGACTGCATTTGTTGCTAAGCAAAGGCAGCTTTATCGTATGCGACAAGAAGCAGAAACACCAACTAAAGATTTTCCTACTCCACAAGGAAGCACAATGATGCCAGACCATGCTCTACCATTCCCAAACATCTTACTTAGACTTTTTTCCTGATATGGTCGTGGTTGTGCCTGAGGCTTCAACTCCACATTCAAATCAAGGTTAACAGTATCATTTCTGAAGTCATACTCCTCAAGCATGGGATAATTTAGAGCATTTGGCAAGCAACATTGTTTCACATTTTCAACCTGAGCAGGATCTATTTCAAATGAATGTGTTTCTTTTTCTTCAATCGCTGATGTGATGTCTTCACTACCAATGAGTTCTGTGTGGATTCCTCCCATTTCATTAGGAGCTTTACTAACTATGAACGTATCCGCTCCCTTTATATCAGAGACCTCAGATGAATGTAATCTTGACCAAGAAATTACAACATTCTTAAGCAAGGTCTTCAGAACCTTCGGATATGGGGACTCCACAAAATAGCGATTCTTTTTCAACACAAGCTTGACTTTTCCATAATTTGTTGTTGATACATTAATGAAATCAATGATCTCATTGGGAAGTTTTGTCTTGGATAACTTGTTGAGGACAACAATAATTGTTTCAGTTTCAAGCCCCACAGAAATAGCATCATACAATGAATGAGGTGTCAAATTATACTCATGCATAGATTCTGGTCTACAAACAGGTTCAGCAATAGCAATTAGGAAGTCATATGCTTGCTTATAAAGTGCAGAAAAGGCCTCCAGAAATATCCGTCCATCCGAACGATTAGGTTTCAATTCCATCTTGGAAAAATCTCTCTTTTGTAGCCCATCATCCTCACCATCTTGGTAATCTTCTTCATATTCCTCTACATAGTCTATGTCTTCATTTGCAAATTGCTCCTCCTTTTTTTTAGAAGTTTTTTGTCTCTTTCTCTGTCGATCTTTGTCACCATGTCCAACCACTTTGCCAAAATAGTCTCAACTTTGGAACTCAAAATTTTCAATGTCATTTGAGGAGATAACAAAAACCATTTTTTTTTAACACTTCAATGAGGAAATTATACTTTACTCGATCAAATGCATTTTCCATATCTATTTTAATGACCATACCTCTTTCTCAGTTGTTGAAACTAGAATGGATCACCTCTTGGACCAGGGTGATGTTTTCCCAGATCTGTCTTTTTGCAACAAAGCCTCCTTGATTTGGAAGAATGAGTCGGGGTAACATCAACTTCAGCATGTTCGCTATAACTTTTACCAGGATTTTGTAGGATACATTACAGAGAGAGATGGGGCAATATCTATCGAAGGAATCAGAGCTAGAAATGACGAGTTGGTGGCACCTCCCATCCTACAAGACTTTTGCACATATCTTATCATGCGAATGAGATATGTTTTGATGACTGTCCAATATTTCCTGTAAAAATGTAAAGTAAATCCATTTGGACCAGGAGCTTTGTCTGGATCAAAATGGTTTATAACATCCTTGACTTCTTCCACTGTGACCTCCTTATTTAGCTCTATATTATCCTCCTCTTTGATTAAGGCAATGATGTGCTCTACAAATTGTTTGCTCAGATCTTGGTTGTCTTCTCCTTCCTTGGTATAAAGATTTCCAAAATGGGAGGTTGCTACCTTTTTAATTTCCTCGAAGGAATTAATAAGGGGTCTTGATTGTGTCTTGATTTCCTCCACGTTATTCCCGTGTTGTCTAGCCTGTACCTGCTTATGAAATAAGGAAGTGCTTTTGCCACCTGCTTGAAGCCATAAAGCCTGAGATTTTAGCCTCCAAACCGTTTCTTCATTATGGAGGGATTTCATATACTTTTGAAAGATCTCTTTCTCTTGTGAAATATGAACATTATCAATTGTAAAATTTTAGACTCCAACCCAGTTTCAGTCTCGCTGATTTTTTAGCCAATGTTTAATGCCTAAACCCAGATTTATAACAATGAATTAAATACAACAAAAAATAATTTTCGGAACTGAAACATGAGGATTCTGAACATCGTTTATAACGCAGAAATAAAATATCAGCAACACATATACTCAGAGAATATTAACACAGAGATTTTCGGTCTAACAACGACCCTAGAAAAACCCACAAGGGGAAAACCAGTGAGAGAGAGAGTTTTTATTATTTGGGAGCTTCAGAGAGATTATGTTACAGCATATTCATCTTCAAAAATTTAAATGACAAACTTATCCCGATAACCGTGCTAAGTCTTCACACAGGAAAATGAGCAAAACTCCACAAAACTCCTTCCATAATTTTCTACAATAAATTACATGTCTACTCCTCGATTTCTGTGCCTCCAAATGGATGTACGACCTCCTTGAAATTCATGCCAACAACTACAACAAATTTATGGGTGTATTAATGGTTGTACGACCTCCTTGGAAACTGTGCTAAACTTTCCAGAAAACCCACACAACAACTTGCCTCGATTTCTATGCCAATAAGGGACTGTACGGACTGTACGAAATCTGTATTGTACGACCGTCATTCGACCGACTATCCCTCCTCAAAAACTGTGCCAAAAGTATGGTTGTATGGACTGATAAATCCATACCATACAAACATAATTAAATGTTGTTATGTTCCTCGATTTCTGTGCACACAAAAGACTATACAAACCTCGAAATCTGTGTTGTACGACCTCCTATGTATGTTGAACCTCTTGGTTGATTTCTGTGCTAGTTAGCAAGCTTGGGATGCATGCCCTAGCTCTGCAAAAATGGACTCTTCTCAGGATCAAAATTGCTTTATCTTTCTCTCTCTCAAATGTCTCAACAACCCAACAATGGGTGTGCCGTCCAACCCTAATCGACCTCATGAGGGAAGGTGAAAAGTCTCTTCATCCAATGGTGGAGGTTAGATGAGATCAACGGTGGAAATTAAATCACTTTATCCACCCAGTTTCCCTAAGTCTCAAAAAGTCACATTTTAATTTGCATCTCACAAATTAAATGACTAGGGTCCACATTAGGCACTTTCTCATCCCTTAGGCGCTTAGGTGATGATAAACACTTGCCTAGGTACTTTTTAATTAAATTTTTAACACTCCCTCTTATCGAGGAAAGTGTTACTCACCACTCCAAGCTTGTCCCTAAAAAATACAAACTTGCCTCTGCTCAATGCCTTGGTGAATATGTCTGCAACCTGCTCCTCTATAGATATGTACTGTAGCTCCACAAATTCTCTCTGAACATAGTCACAGATGAAGTGATAACGAATCTCGATATGCTTAGACCGATCATGAAAAACTGGATTCTCCGAGAGTTTAATGCAACTCTGATTATCACAGTAAATCACAGTGGGCCTCAACTGCACACCAACAACTTGCGAAGCCAAAGGGACTCACAACTGGCCTAATTGGCTACCATATACTCAGCCTCTTCATAACTCAAAGCCACTGACTTTTGCTTTTGACTGAACCAAGACACAACTGTTGAGCCTAATCCGAAACAACACCCTAAGGTACTCTTCCTGTCACTAACACATCCTACCCAATCTAAATCTGTATAGCCAACCAGACGAACTCCATCTCCTCTCTGATAGTCCAAACCATAGTCTACCGTACCACAAAGATACATGAGCATATGCTTTGCTGCCACCCCGTGCACTCTCCTAGGCTCAACCATGAACTAACTGAGAGTGTTGACAACAAAACAAATATGTGTCCTGGTATTGAGGAAAAGTAGTCTTGGTTTAATTTCCCAAAGCACACCCCTTGCACAACTCATGGTGCTTTGAATTGAAATCTGGAACTCTAGTCACCATCTCCCTCAGTACTCTCAAAGCTCCATGATGCAAATGTGTCATCCTCCCGTGCCATAGCTCACATAGGTCATTATTGCTGGTAGTATGAATCAATGCTCTCACTGGCTAAAACATAAGCTTGTACAACTTCTCATGTCTAGTCCCAATCACTTTGGCCGAAGTGATACTAGACCCCTTTGGGAAAATGAGCACTTTCCCATCATGGAACAATACCTCACAACCCCTCCCCTCAATAACAGAAACTGACACTAAGTTCTTCTTCAAGCCCAGAACATATAGAACCTCTGTCAAAGACATGGGAGGCAAAGACTCCCTCTAAAAAGATATAGTCCCGCAACCAACTGCCTTGACCACCTAGTCATCTCCAAGCACCACCTCAACATCTCCAATCTGTGCAAGGTCGGTCAAGTGCTCATGAACCCCTGTCATATGGTGAGAGGCACCACTGTCAATATACCACACATATGAATGAGTGGTCCTCGTGGATAGACACACAACCAAGAAAAATTCCTTGTCAAACTTGGTGGAAAAATCTTCCACTGTTGTTGAAGATGTTCTTTGTTTCTTCTTGTTAGGACACTGACCTGCATAGTGCCCAAACTTGTGGCATGAAAAACACTTGACTTTGCTCATGTATTTATTCCCTTCACCCTTGGGTTTGTTACCACCCTTAGGACCCTTTCTAAATTTCTTCTTGTTGTTGGCAGCAAGAGCCACATTCTGCTCAATATGACCTGTAAATGAACTGCCATGTACATAACTTCTTTGGGTCTCCTCCTGAACAAAGTCATCCCAAAGACATTCTCAATTGGAAAGCTTCTCCCTAACAACAATGCCCTTTACAAAAACAACCCATTGTTTGGAAACTCCATTCAATGTTGTTCTCACAAGCTCACTGTCAACTATGGCCTCCCCCATAGCTCCAAGCTCATCTCTCACATGTGTCAATATAGTAAGGTATGTGACCACATTTTCAGCCTTGGTCATTTTTATGCTCTTCAGTTTTTCCCTCAAAACCATCTTCTGGAGGTTTCATTTGTACTCTGATACAATTTTGTTAAAGACTCCCACATCTCATAAGTATTTATTTGTACTCTGATACAATTTTGTTAAAGACTCCCACATCTCATAAGTATTTGATTTCCCTGTCAAGTGAGGAATCAAATGGTCCTTGATGGAATCAAGAATAATCCTCTTAGCCTTGATACTCTTCTTAGTGTAAGCTACAAGAAGAGTAGCATCAGTAGGTACCACCACATGATGTGTTGTGGTATTTTCCACAATGTCCCACAACTCATTTTCTTGCAACAACAAGATCCTCCTCTCCTTCCAAGAACCAAAGTTTGCTACCTCATCAAGTCTGTCTTCAACTCTCAAACCTGTAGCCATTGACCCCTTTCTGTTGAAAATGAAAAATTCAAAATTTTTCCCTATGAAGTGACTGTTGTCCCAACTTTCTGACTTGCTGAAATATTTCCGCTTCTCTCAACTTAGCTCTGATACCATGTAAAATTTCAAACCCCAACCCAGTTTCAATCTCGCTGAGTTTTCATCCAATGTTTAATGCCCAAACCCAGATTTATAACAGCCAATTAAATACAGCAGAAAATAATTTCCAGAACTGAAACATGAGGATTCTGAACATCGTTTATAACGCGGAAATAAAATATTAGCAGCACATAAACTCATAAAATATTAACATATAGATTTTCGGTCTAACAACGACCCTGGAAAAACCCACAAGGGGAAAACCAGTGAGAAAGGGAGTTTTTATTATTTGGGAGCTTTAGAGAAATTATGTTACAACATATTTGTCTTCAGAAATTTAAATGACAAACTTATCTCGATAATCATGCCAAGTCTTCATACAAGAAAATGAGCAAAACTCCACAAAACTCTTTCCAGAATTTTTTGCAATAAATTACAGGTTTGCTCCTCGATTTTTGTGCCTCCAAATGGTTGTACGGCCTCCTTGAAATTCATGCCAACATCTACAACAAATTTTTGGGTGTATTAATACCAATACGACCTCCTTGAAAACAATGCCAAACTTTCCAAAAAACCCACACATTAACCTGCCTCGATTTATGTGCCAAGAAGTGATAGTACGGATTATACGAAATCCGTATTGTACGGCCTGTGTACGATCGACTATCCCTCCTCGAAAATTGTGCCAAAAGTATGGCTCTACAGACTGAGAAATTTGTATCGTATGGACATAATTAAATGTTATTTTGTTCCTCGATTTCTGTGCACACAAAAGACTGTACGGACCTCAAAATCTGTGGTGTACGACCTCCTGTGTATACGGAACCTCTTGCCTCAATTTTTGTGTTGGTTAGCATCCTTGGGCTGCGTGCCCTAGCTCTCCAAAAATGGCCTCTTCTCAAGCTCGAAATTGCTCTCTTGCTCTCTCTCAAATGTCTCAACAATCCAACAGTGGGTGCGCCCTCCAACCCTAATTGACCTCATGAGTGAAGGTGAAAAGTCTCTTCATCCAACTGTAAAGGTTAGATGAGATCAACGATGGAAATTAAATCACTTCATCCACCCACTTTCCCTAAGTCTCAAAAAGTCACATTTTAATTTGCATCTCACAAATTAAATGACTAGGGTTCACATTAGGCACTTTCTCACCCCTTAGGCGCCTAGGTGATGAGAAACACTTGCCTAGGTACTTTTTAATTAAATTTTTAACATCAATTTCTTGTCATTCCTCCAACTGCTTTTTGCATTTTTCTACTTCTTCCCTGGGATTGTGGGGAGAGTTTTTTATCCAATCCTTTAATGCTTGTTTGAATATTTTGAGCTTTTGTTCCCAGATAAAAACCGGGGACCCATCCTCCCATTTTGTCTAGACTGAAGTGAGTAGAAGGAGTAAGTCTTGCGACTCCAACCAGGGAGGGTTGAACCTAAAGGGAATTGGTCCAAGATTTTTTGCTTTATCGAAGAAGAGAAATTGGGCGATGGTCCGAGAGGCCCCAGGGTATTATCTGAGAGGAAATCTTGTCTAGAAGAGATAACAAAGAACTATGGACAAGGAAACGATCCAGTCTAGCTGCTTTGTGGCCTACTCCTGTGTGTTTGTTGCTCCACGTATATTTGCCTTTGCTTGGGTGGACATCAAAGAGGTTCAGCTCAGATACCAAATCTTGCTTGCGTTCCTTGAAGTGATCTCTTACTATTGATCCTCCTTTTTTTTCATTTTTGTGGAGAGTTGTGTTGAAGTTGCCTGATATGACATAGTTTTGCTGAAACCCAACTTCTTTAATCCCCATCAAAGACTCCCAACATTCTAATTTCTCCCAATAATTATTAGGCATATAAACAATGATAATAAGATAGATTTTACTTGAGGGCAAATGTTTTAGAAGGACCAGAATCCAGTGGGATGATTCAAGTTTGTGTTCTTCTTTGAGGGATGTGGAGTTCCATATTGTACAAATTCCTCCTGAAGCTCCTCTTGCATTAAGAGCTACTCCTTGACTTGCCTTCCAGATTTGTTGCATTTCTCGGAGGGCCTCAGTCCCTTGCATTTTAGTCTACTAGATTAGGAGTATTTTGGGCTTTTATGATTTAATTAGTTTTCCCATAGCTTCTTTTTTTTCTCTTTGTCCCATTCCCCTACAATTCCAGGAGACTAGCTTCATCACTTACTGGCAGTCTTGGTTGCCCCCCTTTCGTGGGCTGAGTATGTCCCTTAGTCCTGATTTCCCATCTTTTTTGAAGGCTTCTTCAAGCGTGGTTTGTATTCCCAATTATTTATCTTGGTTTGTTGTTTTTTCCCTTTTGTTTCCATTTGTTTTCCTTCCTATTATAGCACAAGCTATAGGTTGGACAAAGACCAGCCCAACCACAAAGGCATGTGCTAGAACTATGGGACACTACACCCAATGTCACCTTGATGTAGGTCCCTCACTTGGGAGGTGACTAAGGTCACTCCTGGGAGGCGATTCGAGAGACCCTAGGGGGAATGAGAAGGATGAAGGGAGGTGTAAGGAGAAGTCCCCCAGAAGGTCAAGTAATGGAAGAATAGACTGCTTGGAAATGGTAAGTAAAGAGAGGTAATTAGATACTAAGTAAAGAGATAGTTTTTGGTGCACTTATACCTACCCGAGACACCAGAAATGACACTTTTCCATGCAATAAGTAAATGAATAGTTCCTTTAAGAAAGGATTAATGGAGTCAAGAGAATGTGAAGAATATAGATAGGCTACTTCCTTGGGGGTGTAAACCCTTTTACTTCCCAAGGCAAGCTTCTCTTAGCTAGGGTTTCCACTAGGAGGGTGTATGCAATTATACTCCTCTTAGTAAACCCTTATGAAGCAATATTCCCTTAGCAATAAAATGGTGGAAACACAAGTAGGGGTGTATGCCCTTATACTCCCTACTTGGCTCAAGAAAATAGAACCTTTAACTTGTACAAATGATAATACAATGAAGTAAATGACACCTTCAAGCATTAAAAGGTAATAAAAGCTAGACTAACCACCAAAAAACAATTAAGAAAGCCTTCCAATGCTAACTCAATTTATTTCTCCCATGCAATAAGTAAACGATTAGTTCCTTTAAGAAAGGGTTAATGGAGTATAGAGAAAGTGAATAAGCTAGATAGGCTACTTCCTTGGTGGTGTAAAGTTTAAACCCTTTTACTCCCCAAGGCAAGCTTCTCTTAGCTAGGGTTTCAACTAGGAGGGTGTATGCAATTATACTCCTCTTAGTAAACCCTTATGAAACAATATTCCCTTAGCAATAAAATGGTGGAAACACAAGTAGGGGTGTATGCCCTTATACTCCCTACTTGGTTCAAGCAAATAGAACCTTTAACTTGTACAAATGATGATACAATGAAGTAAATGGAACCTTCAAGCATTAAAAGGAAATAAAAGCTAGACTAACCACCAAAAAGCAAGGCAAGCTTCTCTTAGCTAGGGTTTCAACTAGGAGGGTGTATGCAATTATACTCCTCTTAGTAAACATTTATGAAGCAATATTCTCTTAGCAATAAAATGGTGGAAACACAAGTAGGGGTGTATGCCCTTATACTCCCTACTTGGTTCAAGCAAATAGAACATTTAACTTGTACAAATGATAATACAATGAAGTAAATGGCACCTTCAAGCATTAAAATGCAATAAAATCTAGACTAACCACCAAAAAGCAAGGCAAGCTTCTCTTAGCTAGGGTTTCAACTAGGATGGTGTATGCAATTATACTCCTTTTAGTAAACCCTTATGAAACAATATTCCCTTAGCAATACCCTAATATTTCCCCTTTACAAAGATAATATTTAAAAATCCTCTTTAATTTCACTTTTGCACAAAGAAAACCCTAAAACAAAGGTGGCATCATCCCTTGAAGGAGGACGTTTTGGCAAATTGAGCAAGTCGTTGGAGTTGGGCTACAAAGTAGGGCCTTCAAAGGTCATGTGGCAATCATCCGCAGCCTCTCCACCTCAAAATGCCATGTGTCATGCTCTGATTCATCATCAACCACCATATGCCCCTCAAATGTGACGTCAAGCCCCTAGGGAGTGACGTTTTTCCCCTTCTGGGAAAGTTGTTTGGCATGCAAAGGGTGGGCCATGTCTATCCAGTTGTCTTCTAGGCCTTCGAAAGCATCTCTCTATCATCTGGCATGTGGACCTATGTCATCCATCCTGTGGGTTGCTTATCCTCATGGAAGCTATTATCTCTCTGTAAATTCCTAGAGGTTGTCAGGAGGTAGAAGAAATTTAGCAGAGGTAACTTACCCAACCACTTCAAAACTGGGATCTAGCCCTGCCAGTTTTAGAGAGGGATCTCTCTGTAAGATTTAGATATGTTTGGGTTTTAGATATTAGACTAGTTAAATTAATATGAGTCTGTTGTTTTGTTTTATAAAGGTGGCTGAAATATTTCTTACGCATCCACTGGGCTATGGGGTCTGTGTTAAGGGTTGAGATCTGAAAACAGATTTTATAAGGTTTCTTCATAGGGCAGGATAATGCAAATGTTGGATCTTTTAAAATTAAAGCGATGGAGAGGCAGAAACATGTGAGATAATCGATTACAATAAATAAGCATTTAAGAATTTCTCTATCACAATATCAGAAGAAAAACATTCAGATCTTTAAAAGCCAGAAACAGAGTATTCGAGATAAACTATGCACTTAAACTTCTTTTAAATGATCAGAGATAGAAAACATAATGATAACGAAGTAAGATAAACATTTAACAAAGAGAAGTAAACATCACCAACATCAACCTGTAGGAATCATATGAATCATCCTTTTTATTACTAGTAGATCTCTTCAAAGATTACAGATAACAACTTGCCTGGGCATAAAGACCAACCCTCAATACTTCGAAGTCTGAAGTATTTATAGAAAAATTGCATTGATCCTATCATCAATGATCAGGATATGGTGGAGAGAAAATCTAACTAACTTGATTACATTTACAGATAAGTAGGAATGTTGAATGATCCTTTCGAATCCTTAGTGTTGATTCTGAGGAAGTTGGTTGGTTATTCATCTTTGACTTGACTATGACTGTTCCACCTGCTGACTTGGATTGTATACGTCATCTCTTACTCGATCAAAGCACACAGGTCATCCCATCTCTTTTGACTAGGAATGATAACTTTAAGTAACCTTCGGTAAACTTCATCCATCTCTGTGTATTTGGAAAAGGTGGGCTTGGTGATGAAGATGTAATTGATCTCGTGTTGGATGCTGAGGTCCAACTGTAGAGTTTCCAAAAATGTTTTTCTAGTGATGTTGCCATGTATCCCTGCAAACTTAGAGCCATCTTTTTCCACTGTTAGGATCTTTTGTTTGTAGTCTAAGAGGGTAATCAATTTGTCATTGATCACGAATAAACTTAGGAGCCCTTTCTTATGCAACGAATCTATCTTGCTGAAAAACCTATGTACTCCGATGTCCATTGCTTGGGCTCTTTCCTCAAGTTGCAGCATTAATCCTCCCTTGGTCAAAACTTTCTTGACCTCAAGGATTGTTTCTGTCTTATCCTTAATCTCCAACGCCTCTAGTTCTTCTCTTGTTTTAGAATTCAAGAACCTAATGATCTCATTTGCCTCTGTAGGCCTTTCTCCCAATTCTCCTTTTATTTTGTCAATGGCATGTCTGCTTCTTTGCACCAGTTCATGCTGCTCAAACATAATCTGTATGAGTGGCCAAATCTCTGTCATGGATCTGCAGATGTCTATCCAGATATTCTCCTTGGCTTCTGACAGTGTCTTAGCCATGACTGTCTCCTTCTGCAGCTTCTGCAGTTCTTGCTTGAGCCTCTGAGACTTGTGCATCTTAGTGTTGTAATTTGACTGAAAAGTGGACTTCAGTTGCTGAAGGTTATTGATCTCATCTTGCAGTGTTTTGATTTCATGTCCTTGCAGAGACATGTCCTCCATGGATTTTGCCAATTTTTCTGATGCATTTGTGGTTGTTATTGAGGTTGCTACTGGAATTTCCCCTGTGGTGGTTGTTGTTGTTGTATTGATACCTGTGATGGGAACTGCATTCAATGGGATCACTGCCATTGGCACATTCTACTCTTTTTTCTTTAACTAGCTTCTCTAGCTCGACTTCCATCTCTTTAAGCTGTGCATTCTGCTCCATGATTAACTTCAACATTTCCTCCTTGTGGTCTTCAGTCTCAGTTGTTTCCTTCACCGGTGGATCTTCTGTAGCAGAAATTTTTCAGTTGTTTCCTCAGGGAGGCTATGTCAGCGTTCTTCTTCTTGAGGAGCTCTTCTATTACTTTGACATTGGATGGATCATATCCAATTTTGAGTACTAGTTCCTCCAGAGATTTTATCTTGTTGTCCTTTGTCAAAGAAGACACTTTCTCTAGCTTCAGCGGAGTCTGGACATTATTTAGGGAGACCTATAACTTTGTAGTAGTCGTGGAGGAATTGGCCAGGGTGGAGAAAATCATTTCTCCAGTTTGTCTGTGCAAATCCATCTAATCAGCTAGATGCACATCTTTGCTGTCAAACTCAAATGTTGACCTTTTGTAATCAGAAATTGTTTTGGGTTGAGGTACCTGTGCCTGCAAGTATGCCATGTGCATCCTCCCTTTTTTTGTGTCAAAAGCAGAGAGCAACCTATGATGGGATATGGATGTTTTCTTCCATAATTGAGCATAGGTATTATTAGTCAACATCTTATTTTTCTTCTTGATTAAGTTATACTTCTAAAAAATGTTGAGTCCTACAGACTCCTGTGAGGATTTGGTTATCAATGTTGTATCAGTCTTCTTTTGTGTCTAGCAGAGTGTTTTACTCCCACTATGTCTGGTTCATGAACTTCTCAACTTCTGGTTTGGGCACATGATCATATGGGGAAAATTTATTCTTTAATTTGGTTTCTGCAATAATCCCACATGGATCATAGTGCCAAGATAAACTGAGATTGAACTTCATCTCCTTCAAAAGCTTATTGGCCTCTTCCCCTGTAGCTCGACTATTACAGATAAAAGATTATATTTGTCCCTTGATCCTCAACTATTGTTTCTTTGTTAAGGCCACAAAGTGAATGTCATCTGAATTTATCATCCGTCAGATATATTCCAGAGCGAATATCCTGACAGGTAAAAACTTGGGCAACTTATACAGTGGTAATTCACATCCCTAAACCCTGATCTCTGTGTGATCCTGGTAGAGATACCAGTCACTTGTTTTAGCAAGGTTTGATAGGTGCATGATCTTTTGAATTTCTTCATTTATCTTGGGTTCTTTTCGTCCACTTAGCATGCTTACCACTCGGTGGTAAAACTGTTCGATAAATTGCTTAAAACTAAACTCAAATGAGTTCTTTTTCAGTAATGATGTCCATGATGTGACAGGCCGTGGATTACCGTCTTGGTTGAGCTTCTGCAGGGAGAAGGAGAACTTCTCTCCTTGGAAAAATATGAACATGTATGCCAATATCGAGGAATACTTGAACATGCCCTCTGTGGGAAACTTGAAGAGTTGCTCATGAATGTTGTCGACCAGAAATTGGCTAAAGCTGAACTGTGTAGTGGCCTTCTCTTCGGTGGAGAATATGGATAGAAAACCCAGGATGGGCTCATCTACCCACTCATCTGAATAATATCCGAGTAGAAAACAGAAGGAAGAAATAATCTGGTTACCTTTCACTGAGAAAATGGAGGAATGGTAGGGGGGATTATTTTTGGGTAACTGGGCACTTTTAGGGAGGAAAATCTCGAAGATTTGAGCTCTCTGTGGGAAGATAGATTTTGGTACATCTCGGTCAAAATTTCAATGGACAGAGGGGAAAGGGAGTTGGCTTTGGGAATCTGCATCATCTGGTCTATTGTTTATGGGGTAATGGTGAAAAGGGTCTAACCAAATGATGAAACAATGGCTCTTTGACTAGGGAGATAGTGTGCCTAGCATTTGAGAGCGAGCTCGGGGAAATGGTAAATTTGAGGGAAAAGGTACAGTGGGAGTTGGACTCTCAGAGTCCAATCTCATCGCTCTGGTCCAAAAAAGTATCTCTGACCCAGAAGCGCAATTCGAAGAAGTCGAATTCGCACTTCGTCTCTGCAATCAAGTAATCTTTATCAGCCAGAGGTATTCGATCCAGGTTGATGGGAGGTGGGAGGAATGGATTCTCTTCGATCTCTGAGGATTTGGATTTGGGCGCCATTGACCCGGCCGATACCTGCAAAAAGGATTGTTAGTTGCGTTTACGAGGCGTTAATGGCAGATGTTGATTGAAGAGAACGAAGAACAGTGTGGTGTGGCTGAGTCTGGATCGTGAACAGTGCACCAATGGTGAAAAAACGAAATTAAGAGGATGAACGAATGTTCATTGGGGAGTGGATGACAAGTCAGCCGGATAACGGTCATGGTTGCCTGCATTGATTGGCCAACGGGTATCTCGGGGATGAGGTGGAGGGTAATAAGTGGGTAACAGGTGTATGAAGGTGATGTGGAGGGTGGTGAGTGGATGACAAGTGGATGGGATGTGACGGGCGATAGGGGAGTGGGGAAAGGTACGTCAGCAGAGTAGTGGAACATCACGTATAGACGAAGATAGTGGAGTGTGACGTCAGAGTGCGGGGGCAGTATGAGTAGGTGGTTTGGCACTTTACTCGGAGGGGGGAGTAGGTGGTAAATGGTTTAGAGCTAGAGGGGTCTGAGTTAACACAAACACACCACGTTATGATGGGGCTCGCCGGGGAATACCACCAACTCGGACCCCACCCACCGTTAAAGGTAGAATGGTCGGGGGGGTCTGATATTATCTGTTGGCCGTAGATCTTGGCGCATGATGATGGACCGCCGAGATTTGCGCCCGCTTTAGCATAAAGCACCAATCATGCTATATCACCAAAAACTTAGGATAACGATCTTTTTATGGGTTTTTTTGCTGCTCCCATTCCTTCATTTTGTCACCAAGGGGTTAGAATACAACATTTTTAACTCAAATCAAAGAATTTAACCAACTTTATTTCCATTTATTGAAATGAAAGCATACTAATCTATGTCCTACTCTAATCACCTAGCAAAATTAACCCAGATTAGACTGTTGGGATAAAGCATTACTCTAACCTAGGACATTTGATCAAGTTTAAATTGTTTGATCAAATTTATTCACTAACCTATCTATCTTGGCTAAGATTAAACTGTTTAGCTAAGTTTATTCACTAATCTATATGCATAAATTCAAAGGACTTGACCATGATTAGACTGAATGAATCAAGCCATTCTTATTGCATGGGTTTTATCATTTTTCTTTTCATACTCTCTTTTATTCTTTTTCTATTTTTATTTTTTTATTTTTCTTTCTTTTCTTTTGTTTTTCTTTCTTTTGTAAATCATTTGCAGAATTAAATATTATTTGCAACGAAAATACAACTAGAAGGAAAATTTCCAGTCACCAGTTGTTCCTATGAAACATAGGGTTATAACAGAAGCCCAAGCTGGGATTATTCTTCCAAAACGACCACCAACTTGTACCTGTAAGAGAAATGGGCATGCCCTCCATAGATCAAGTCAAAGCATCATGATGAGTGAATCAAGTCAATAAAAGATCAATCAAAGCATGTATACCAAGACTACATCATACAAACATGTGCTTAAGAAACTAGACGTTTTGCCAAGTTTGGTTGTGGGAGGGTTGGCCTGGTACTTATTTTCAATGGATCAAACCCCCTAAGTCTAGGAACAACACTATTTGAGTCATGTGAATGAAATGGAATGGATGGGGGAAAGTAATCAATGGGCATGGGTCCATAATATCTCATTTATGGGTGCCTTTGTGGAGGGTGTGTCGCACCTTCGTCCATAATGCATTTTTTCCAATCCCATCAATTGCCTTTTATCTTTTTTTCTTTGTATTTTCTTTCAATATAGTATAGGGTGAGTTGGAGGCCACTGTGTTGGTGTGGTGACCAGATATCGACAGTGTCACCCACAAGTACTTTCACGAAAATGAGAATGTTGGCTCGTGATGAGACCCCCTTTCCCTCATCCATGCAACTGAGAGCCATTACCCTGGTGTGATGGCCAAAAATGGTAATGTCATACCATTATATACCCATGGAAGTGATAGGATGGCTCGTGATGAGACCCCCCCTATCCTCAACTAATCCTTCAAGCATTTTTATTTATTCTTTTCATGGGGTCCTTATTTTCTTGTGGAGAAGCTTTTCATTGCTTTCTCAGAATCCCCTGGGTGAAGCATCTGAAAGGTTCTTTCATTAGGCTTTTATATTTTGCCAGCTAACTCCCCTTTGGGCCTTCAACCCCTTCTTCCCATGAAATGAGGAATGGTCCCTTCTAGGGTCAATCTACCCCGAAATCCCAAGAGATGATGTCATGAGGGGAAATAATGATGGAAAGTGGTAAGTATGGTCGGGGGAGTGGCACGATGACTTATCAAAGGAAGCTCCCAGAAAAACCGCATCCTAAGGGTGACCATCTACTTGAGTGCCCCAATCCAACCACCAACATTTAAACAAGGTAAAAGGCATAGTTTCCAAAGCAAATGTCTTATAATAAAAAATAACCTCTGATACACAAGCTAGAATGCCTCAAATATTAAAATGATATCCACCATCATACCTGACTTGTACCGCATGGAGTAAGACCCAAGTGGCATGTGGTGGCAAGCTGGTGTGAATGATGTCCAAGTGTTGGGTCACTATGGTGGCCATGCGGGTCTCTAGCTGTCGGCAGCAAGAGCTACATTCTGCTCATCATGACCTGTAGATGAGCTTCCATGAACATAACCTCTCTGGGTCTCCTCCTGAACAAAGTCATCCCAAAGACGTTCCCAATTGGGAAGCTTCTCCCTAGAAACAATGCCCTCTACAAAAACAACCCATTGTTTGGAAACTCCATTCAATGTTGTTCTCACAAGTTCACTGTCAACTATGGCCTCCCCCACATCTCCAAGCTCATCTCTCACCTGTGTCAATCTAGTACAGTATGTGACCACATTTTCAGCCTTGGTCATTTTTATGCTCTTTAATTTTTCCCTCAAAACCATCTTTCGGTTCTCATTTGTACTCTGGTACAATTTTGTTAACGACTCCCACATATCATAGGCATTTGACTTCCTCGTCAAGTGAGGAATCAAATGGTTCTTGATTGCATCAAGAATAATCCTCTTAGCCTTGATACTCTTCTTAGTGTAAGCTGCAAGAAGAGTAGCATCAGTAGGTACCACCATAAGATGTGTTGTGGTATTTTCCATAATGTCCCACAACTCATTTTCTTGCAACAACAAGATAATCCTCTCCTTCCAAGCACCAAAGTTTTATGCCCCATCAAGTCTGTCCTCAACTCTCAAACCTGTAGCCATTGACCCCTTTCTGCTGAAAATGAAAAATTCAAAATTCTGCCCTGTGAAATGACTATTGTCCCAACTATTTGACTTGCTGTAATATTTCTGCTTCTCTCAACTTAGCTCTGATACCATGTAAAATTTCAGACCCCAACCTAGTTTCAGTCTCACTGATTTTTCAGCCAATGTTTAATGCCCAAACCCATATTTATAACAGCCAATTAAATACAACAGAAAATAATTTCCAGAACTGAAACATGAGGATTCTGAACATGGTTTATAACGCAAAAATAAAATATCAGCAACACATAAACTCGGAAAATATTAACACAAAGATTTTCAGTCTAACAACCACCCTAGAAAAACCCACAAGGGGAAAACCAATGAGAGAGGGAGTTTATTATTATTTGGGAGCTTCAGAAAAATTTTGTTACAACATATTCATCTTTAGAGATTTAAATGACAAACTTATCTCGATAATCATGCCAAGTCTTCACACAGGAAAATGAGCAAAACTTCACAAAACTCTTTCCAAAATTTTATGCAATAAATTATAGGTCTGCTCCCCGATTTATGTGCCTCCAAATGGTTGTACGGCCTCCTTGAAATTCGTGCCAACAGATACAACAAATTTTTGGGTGTATTAATGGTTGTACGACCTCCTTGGAAACTGTGTCAAACTTTCCAGAAAACCCACACATCAACCTGCCTCGATTTATGTGCCAAGAAGTGACTGTACAGATTGTACGAAATCCGTACCGTACATTCTGTGTACGATCGACTGTCCCTCCTCGAAAACTTTGCCAAAAGTATGGTTGTTCGGACTGAGGAATATGTACCGTACAGATAGAATTAAATGTTATTATGTTCCTCGATTTTTGTGCACACAAAACACTGTACGGACCTCGAAATCCGTGTTGTACGATCTCCTGTGTATGCTGAACCTCTTGCCTCGATTTATGTGCTAGTTATGAGCCTTGGGATGCGTTCCCTAGCTCTGCAAAAATGGCCTCTTCTCAAGCTCGAAATTTCTCTCTCTTGCTCTCTCTCAAATGTCTCAACAACCCAACAATGGGTGCACCCTCCAACCCTAATCGACCTCATGAAGGAAGGTGAAAAGTCTCTTCATCCAACGGTGGAGGTTAGATGAGATCAATGGTGGAAATTAAATCACTTTATCCACCCACTTTCCCTAAATCTCAAAAAGTCACCTTTTAATTTGCATCTCACAAATTAAATGACTAAGGTCCACATTAGGCACTTTCTCACCCCTTAGGCGCCTAGGTGATGAGAAACACTTGCCTAGGTACTTTTTAATTAAATTTTTAACATCAATTTCTTGTCATTCCTCCAATTGCTTTTTGCATTTTTCTATTTCTTCCCTGGGATTGTGGGGAGAGATTTTTATCCAATCCTTTAATGCTTGTTTGAATATTTTGAGCTTTTGTTCCCAGATAAAAACCGGGAAACCATCCACCCATTTTGTCCAAACTGAAGTGAGTAGAAGGAGTAAGTCTTGCGACTCCAACCAGAGAGGGTTGAACCTAAAGGGAATTGGTCCAAGATTTTTTGCTTTATCGAAGGAGAGAGCAATTGGGCGATGGTCCGAGAGGCCCTAGGGTATTATCTGAGAGGAAATCTTGTCTAGAAGAGATAACAAAGAACTATGGACAAGGAAACGATCCAGTCTAGTTTCTTTGTGGCCTACTCCTGTGCGTTTGTTGCTCCACGTATATTTGCCTTTGCTTGGGTGGACATCAAAGAGGTCCAGCTCAGATACCAAATCTTCCATGCATTCCCTGAAGGGATCTCTTAGTATTGATCCTCTTTTTTTTTCATTTTGGTGGAGAGTTGTGTTGAAGTCGCTTGCTATGACACAGTTTTGCTGAAACCCAGCTTCTTTAATCCCCATCAAAGACTCCCAACATTCTACTTTCTCCCAATAGTTATTAGGCATATAAACATTGATAATAGGATAGATTTTACTTGAGGGCAAATGTTTTAGAAGGACCAGAATCCAGTGGGTTGATTCAAGTCTGTGTTCTTCTTTGAAGGATATGGAGTTCCATATTGTAAAAATTCCTCCTGAAGCTCCTCTTGCATTAAGAGTTGCTCCTTGACTTGCCTTCCAGATTTGTTGCATTTCTCGGAGGGCCTTAGTCCCTTGCATTTTAGTCTCCTGGATTAGGAGTATTTGGGGCTTTTATGATTTAATTAGTTTTCCCATAGCTTCCTTTTTTTCTCTTTGCTCCATTCCCCTACACTCAATATCACCTCAATGTAGGTCCCGCACTTGGGGGGTGACTAAGGTCACTCCTGGGAGGCGATCCCGGAGACCCTAGGGGAATGAGAAGGATGAATGGAGGTGTAAGGAGAAGTCCCCCAGAAGGTCAAGTAATGGAAGAATAGACTGGCTGGAAATGGTAAGTAAAGAGAGGTAATTGGATACCGAGTAAAGAGTTAGTTTCTGGTGCACTTGTATCTGCCCGAGACACAAGAAAAGACACTTTTCCAACCAAGTATAGTAATGGATCAACAAGTTAAGCTTGTTGTCCCTAAAATATAGCAGCATACAAGTTAGTAAATCAACAATAGATTACATCCAAATCAACAAGTAAAATCTCTATATTAGTTAGCGATGTCAGCAATAAAACTAGTAATCAATGTGGACCAAAAATAACACTTCAAGACTGAATAAAGATGGTTGTCATAAAAGTAAATTTCTGCAGCAATATATCAGCCTTATGGATGTAGCATTCAATGAAGTACAACAACAAATCTGACCATCAAAAAGTGCCAAAATCTAGCCCAATAGAGACACCTAGGTTAGTAGGTTAAACTAACAAAGTTAGAGGGTTAGTCTAGGGTTAGTTTGTGAGATATTAGCAGTTAGGGTTAGAAATTGGTCCTCTATTATTATTGCAATTATTGAGGGACTCAATTGTTCTCTATTTTGGTAAATATTGGTTTATGCCCCTCTTTCCCCAAACTGTTTGCATTGGAGATATGGAGGTGGGTTGGTTTTGGGGATATGGATGTTGATGGAGATGCTAGTAAGGAGACAAATGGGGATGGGGATGGTGATGGTGATGTGTGGGAAAGAGTCGATAAGGGGGAGTTGGAAGTTGGGGATGGGGGGCTCGTTGGAGAGGGGGAGGTTGAGGGTTTTGGCGTAGAGTCCACCATGGTGGTTTTCATACAATAGTTCTTGAACGCGGCCTGTCATAGGCACCACCGAACCTAGCTATGTCATTTACCAATCTCGTGGGAGTCCTGCTTACCTGGAAATCTATTTTCGACCTCCTTAAATCATTGCTTGGCTCCTCGAAACTTTGTTTTATGTTCAGGCCCATGGTGCCTCAGACTCGTGGGTTCCCTTGTCAAACCATCACAAGTTCTTGTTCTTTAATACCGTGGGTTCTAGGGTAATGGTTCTGTGGAATTCTAGTATCCCCGATCTTCAGGTTTGTGGGGAGAAAATCCAAATTTTGTAGGGAGAACAATGCCTCGAACCTACTGCACGAACCTACTTAGAATATAGATGAACCACATGTTCTTTCTCGTGATCCAAGCTCCACAATATTGCTCCATAGCCCTAGCTTCGTGATTGTTATCCCCTAGCCTAGGGATAACTAAGGGGATTATGTCTCGAGACCCACAGGTCCTAGACATGGAGTATCGAGAGCCATATTGACTTGAGCCTGACCCTGGAGGGCCCATCTTTCTTCCTCAGCACCTCCATCCTGTCAGTAGCAGCAACATCTATCCCATCAGCCTGGTCCTTCAGCAGTAGTGGATCTTTCTCCATGAGGTAATGAGTCCGAGTATCATGATATGTGTCACTCTGATTCTCAAAACATTTGAATATGTGCATTTAATTATTTTTGCTTTTGACGTGTGCTTGGACTTTATGCCTTTCCACTTGTCCACACCTGAGGGGAAGGACAGGATGCCCTAGCAAGTTGGTTCCCTTAGGATTTGATTTGACACAGGGTGGGTTCATGAAAGGTCATCGCCTATTCCCACCATACTTATCACTTTTCATCATTTTCCCTCTCATCCATCCCCTGCATTGGTTCGGGCATTGGGTTTGTCAAGCTAGCAAACGGTTGTACCTTACCTTGTGGGAAGAAGGGGCTAAAGGCCCAGAGCATAAAAGTAGCTGGCAAAAGATAAAATCCAAAAGAACAAAACCTATGTAACTCGACCCTTAACCTCTTATGTAACTCATGGAAACATCATCCTTGTTTTCCTTAATGGCATCCCTAGGCAATTTGACGACATCCCTAAGTAGTACAAAGCCTGCAAACACTTCTAAAATTTGTGCCTGTAGTCTTAGCTTATGTAACCCTAGCACAGGCCTATAATTGCATGAAAACTCATGCCACTTATAATTTGCTACAAACTTGGCCTCTTACACTCTAAAACAATGCCTTATACACTCTGAAACAACTCCATACACACCGTGCCTAACTGCTTCAAGCATCCTAATTCTCTCTCTCGCAAAATATAAACAGGCGCAAAGACAGAGGCAGAGACATAGAAAGGAACATAGTAAGCCCCACCAATAACAGGGGAAGGAGCAGCGGTTTCAGTTGATGGCCAGCCGGTTAAAGCACCATTTTCTTTCATGAATGTGCCCATTGATTAAGTTGCTTAGCTAGTGTTAGTAGATCCAGTAAACCCAGTTGTTTCATATCTAGTTCCAGCTCCTAGAAAAAGATTTCTATATGTAACAATAAGAGATGCTCCGGCATTAGGGTCTGTTCCTATATTTGGTGTTCCCACCCAGCCACTTTGGTAACCATAGAGCAGACACTTGTAAATATGAATTTCAGAAATTCATATTTAAATACCTCAAAGTTAGTCCATTTATAAATATTTATCTCTCCCCTTTGGTTTACTTGAAACTTATCATCATCAACTTTGTTGGCTTGCCCTCTTTATCTTAGGTCCAACATCTTCGTGTGTGTGAGCAATGCCTTGGCTCGTCTTTGAACCGTACAATACCTATGACTTACCCTCTCTCCTTGGCTTCTTCTCACCATGGCTCTCATACTATGTCGGAAAAATCACACAAGAATGTAAACAATTAATGCAAACCAAAAAGAGAGCTATATGTTTCATTCCATCATCAAAATAGTGGATGTCGATATTTTAATACTATGATATGCTAGCTCTAACACAAACTCTAATCTTCACATAAACGGGTATCATGCGGGTATCATGCTTTGATACCATGTAGAAAAATAAGAATGAAAATACATGGGAGATCGGAATATAATATTTTATTGAAATGGATTCATTTCATACAATGAACCAAATCACCTTATATTTCGTACATCAGGTAGTTTGTGACAACTACCTAAACTAAATATTATCACTACTGAAAACTTTATTATTCTAGTTCACCACTTTACATAATGTAACTATTATTCCACAAAAAGTAAATTTATTAAACATTCAACTCCTAGTATTGGGGCGTTAATACTATGAAAAATTATGCCTATGTTTGCAATGAGAAATACGGGAAATTTTGGATACATGAATTATCAAGCATGAGTAAAATTGTGAGAAAATTATGAGAAAATATTAGAGAAGATATAAAACTGAAAGAAGTAAAGGACACCTCTACTTTATGGTCAAATCTTGTTGACTAATCTTGTTGACTAGTAATCAGGAAGATCAATTTAGAAATAAAGATCATTTTTTTAGAAAATAGAACATTTACAAAACATTTGGAATTCCTTCAAATCTCAATTTTACCCTTCATCTGCACAATGAAACACTATAATATCCTACCCAATTGCTAATATAATTTTTCTTGTTGCTGATGTGTTCAATGGATATTGTCAAACAGTTGACTGTCCACTCAATCTCCCACTTAACACCCTTTTTTCAGTTTGCTGTAATGTACTTCTGATGCAAGTCTTCTGTCAAACACTTAGTTAATACCCTCAAAACTTCAAAGTAAAACCCAGGTGTGTTGCTGTTAGTTTTATATTATGATGTTTGGCTTTTTATGTGTTTGAGATGTATGGAGTTAAATGTACCAAACAGAGATAAAGTTGCAGCTATATATTTGATGACAAGAGAGCACATAAAGGATAATTTAAGACAATAGTAATGACAACAATACAACACCATCAAGCTAACCTTCTTTATTGCTAGCTCAAGCTGAACTAATAAAACATCAGTTTGGTCCACAGGACTGATATAAATTATGTTAAACATGACCTCATAAACAAACTGGTACAGATATGGAATAATGAGAGCATTAGAATGCTGTAGGTTTCTATTGCGTTGAATCGTTCCCTATGAAGCTCCCAGATATGATGGCAATGGCCTCTACAGGCCTATACGATCCCAGCCAAGAGAAATGCGCCTCTTTGTACAGGAAACTCGCCCTTGCTGCATACACACTGCCCCAACAAGATGATTTGTTGTCCTCTATTCAAGAGAAACCTGTTCACACTATGCAAATCAGCCTCAGCAAAGAAAAGTTGGCCTCTTCCAACAAAAGGGAACTCGCCCAGCTCAAGATAATCAGCCCCACTCTGAAATTCAACCCACAAACAGAAAATTCGTCCCAGCAAGGTAATGGCGACTTCACACAGCAGATTCGGCCTCCTTGCTCAAATAACCCGGCCCTATAACAACAATATCTCAGCCTCCACAAAAGATTTCGTTCCAACAGCAAAGTCGGCCTCTTTAGCACTGGATTTAGCCCAGCCAATAAGGATTTCGTCCAGCAACTAGAACTTGACCCAAACAGAACTGAACTCAGTCTCTTAACAAGGAAAACTCAACCACAAATGATAAAACTCAGAGACCAAAAGATAAACTCCATCACAAATAAAGCAAAATGAGAAGATTTAAGTATGATGTCTCCTCCATGACCGGCTAGTGTGTATAGTCTCACCACCGAATCCAATCTTTCTCGAGGGTTTTTCGTCCCAACAACCAAAGCCACAAGAGCTCTCTCAATTTTGCTTTTAGAAAATAACTAATGCATAACGAGAGAGGCCCCCCCTCCTTTTTTTATTTCCTCGTTGACCCTTTTTGAACCGTGTTATCGCACAGTTTGTAACTAGGTCAAATGGCTAGAAGGTAGAGGCCAAACTGACGTAACAGGAACCTACCCCACCCAATGTCACCACAATGGGGAGGTTCTTTCTATTCATGGAGGTTAGCCCAGGGGAGACGTCCCCGATAACCTGGGGTTTTGAAGAGGCCAAAGTATAAAGGTCAAAGTAAAAGTTCCTCCTCACAGGTTACCACCAAGATCAAATAGTCCGACTAAACAACCAATAATGAAGTGTAGACCCAAATGAGAACACCTGCCCGGAACAAGACAATAGCAAAACAATATATGCAGGCTATAATTCAATGTGTTAGTACTTCATATAATTATCTGATGTCAATAGATCAACAATTATAACAATAGATATCAATGAGATCAATGTTTATCAATATAGCAGTGGAAAAGTATCAATTCATCAATAAATATTGAGATGATGTAGCCAACAATGTATTTAATCAATCCCTTACTCAATAAATGCTCTTAAACCATCATCTAATTGCTTATCAAAGACAAATGCTGCGTCAAGATGGAATATCCAAGAGTGACGTCAGCCTAATTAAGGTTAGTAGTTAGTTAGGATTTCAAATTGTAAAGGTTTTAAAAGTTGTTTGGCCACTATCACTTCAACGTTGGGAAGCTGAGATCAGTGCCTAAGGGTAAATGGAGTCAATTAAGGAGAGGACGCAAAGTTGAAGGGATAAAAGGCTAAGGACGAGAGGGAAGGGTTCTAAAGTGCTGCAATGGCAGGGCCCTAGAATCAAACCCCTAGGGCAAAGAGGCTCACTCCGGTGTTGCTTAAGCAAGGCCTCGTGCTCTTTCCTCCTTCCTTAAATTAAACTTGGCAAAACGGGTAGCATATAAGATAAGTCAAGACAAGAGAGTGAGGTGAGGGAGAGTGTTGCAATGGCAAGGCTCTATCACAAAACCCTAGAAGCAGGACGACCCTAGGTGTAGATATCCTAGGCCTGGGACGTCTCCTCCTTCTTGGCTTTTAAAAGGCACGGCTAGCAAAGGGGAAGAAGTAAAAAGAGTGTAGCAATGGCTAGGCTTTTACTTCCTTCTTCAATGGCTGAATATTTCTCTTTTAGGGGACATGAAACAAGGACCTACTTGTGTGCTTGTCACCTAGGGTTTTAAATCAATAAAGTTTATAAATAAATGCAAGAATATAAGCCTACAACCTTTCAATTAAGAAGTTTTGCAGAAAAAACACTTACATATCATGATGAAATAGCATTGCAAACCCTAGTTGTAAACCTTCCTTCAAGAGAAATGCCAAAAATGCCAAGAAAATACTTCCTTCAACAAGTGCGCCTCACTTAAAAGATGAAATACCCCAACTAGGGCACAAAAATCAGATCTCACAAGAGAGTGAGTTGTGTGTTATGTCAAAATGAGGGAAAAACTCCTCAATATATACTGTATCATGACCTTTAATTAAATTTAGGTCATTAAAAATAGCCAACAAGGCTACAAACCAAAATTATATTGTTTTTACATTAAATTGTCAAATCAAAACCCTAACTGAGCATAAGCAAGACGTCAAGCCCTATTGAGGGAGACGTTAGCCCCTTTTTTAGGGCAAATGCAGCACAAAATGACAAAACGTTGGCCCTCTTTGGGCCTCCCAACCATGCCACACGTGTCAATTGCTCTGTCAAACTGTCACACGCTCAGGGTGACGTCAATGGCTCCTAGGTGACGTACTGGGCCATCAAAGGGGAACGTTCCACTGGAAGTGGGTCAACCCCCTTAGGCTGGGCTCAGCCAAAGTGTCCCTGATGGAACGTCCTTCTTCTTCTCAGGTGCAAAAGCTCAATCAAGCACTGTCATGTCTCTGCCCCTGATGGGGTCTCAACAACCATCTGATGGGCTCTTCAGCCCCATGGAGGTCCGAACTAATCATCTCCCCATGTGTACCGGTCCATGTGGTACCTGTCCGTCGAGCATAGTCCTGCACATCAAAAACTTTTCCCTCCATGGGCTCATTAGTCACCGGGATCATAGCAATGTTAATCATGTCTTATCATTAGTATTATTAGACATATGCATAAAAACCTTGATATATCATCCAATAGCTCAAAGATATTACAAAGACCTACAATACAAGGCTGAAGAAAAAGACAAGACACCATATTGGGCTAGTATCCATAAGGAAAGGAAAGTCTCCAAGGGGTATCATCCAAGCCATGTAGAACGAGGTGATATGGATAAGGGATGTCCAGACATATGGGTAGAGTGAAAGATAGGGATGCATGATATTACCTGTGGGTGTCTTTGTAGAAGGCGAGTTGTACCCGTCATGGATGCAATTTTTTCTAGGCCCTTTCTTGCCTTTATTCTTTATTTTATTTTTTATTTTTTTATCTCAAGGACTGACTAGAGGACACTTCCTTGGCGTGGTGACCAGAGCTGACAGTATTACCCACAAGCACTTTCACAGAGATGATAAGGTTGGCTCGTGATGAGACCCCCTTTCCCTTGGCCATGCAACCAAAGGTCACTGCCCGGGTGTGGTGACCAGATAGTGGCAATGTCATGCTGTTAGGTACCCATGAACATAATAGGTTGGCTCGTGATGAGACCCCCTATCATCTTGGTTAGGTCTTGTTTTGTTATTTTTCTTAGGGTCCCTCTTGTTTCTTGTTGAGAGGATTTTTATTGCCTTCTCGGGGATCCCTGGGCGAGGCATCTCTAGGTTTCATTTTTATGGATTTTATCTTTTACCAGTTGCTTTTACCTTCTGGGCCTTTAGCCCCTTCTTCCCACGAGATAAGGTGCA
>SNQJ01S0044279.1:20569-41585 GCA_010110895.2 Picea sitchensis
AGTAGAGGCCCTTGCTTTTCCTTTATACTTTTTTTCTCACCTTGTCCCTCCAAAGTGACTTTCATGTTATTAATATTTAATTAATTAATTAAATCACTTTAATTAATTAATTAACCTTTTTACCTCTAAAAATCACCTTATCTCTCCTTGTGGCTTCCTTGGCCACTGAAAGTCACTTCTCAGCATCCCATCTTGTAGTGTTGCTTCTCCCGATTCCAATGAGCTATTACACTGAGAGGTTCCTCCAAGTAATGTGCCCAAAATGACCTCTTCAGCAAATTTAATTGACTTATAGCCCAAAATAGTCAAAATCATGGAAATCGTTGGAATGCAACGAAACCAAAGCCAACCTGTGTGAATGGCTCATAATGATGAAATATGATGAGTAATGCAAGTTGGACCTCCCAATGCCTCTTAATAACCCTTGTACTCGCTATAACACCCATCTGGCTACTCTGGTCATCATAAACCTCTGTACTGTGATGATGTCCCAAAGTGGGGACATTACATCTTGGCTTTTGCTTATACAAAGCTCACAAGAATTTTTTGCCTTGTCTCAAATAAGGCTCTTCTCCAAGTTTCAAGCCAACCTACACAAGGCAATCTTGGAGAATGACTCACTCTGCTGCAAACTTTAACATTTTCCTTAGCTAGTTTTGCTTGCCTTATGGAATAAAAGGACTTACACCCCCAAGGAAGTAGCACAACTAGCTATTTCATTTTTAAAGACTCCATAACCCAATAGTTAAAGGCACTAATATCTTGCATTGGGATACGTAGAATTACGAGATATTGAAATTGTTTAAGTTGGAACCTTTTCTGCATGCTAAAAGCTTGTTAAGGCCACTAGGGCGTCTTGTTTCTCCATCAATTTATTGCTGGTGTAATAACTTTAAGCTACAGCCATTAGGGCTGCAGCAAATCACTTCATACTTTCTAAATTTGCCCATGTTCTAACCGTCAAATTTTGCTAGAAAGCTGCCAAGTTAATCTACTAGTTATTGTGCTTCTTTTGGGTGGTTTCCTTGCAAGCTTTAGTGGTTGGAATTTTCTATAGTAACACTTGTTTTGATACAGCCATGAGGCTGCAGAAATATTTCTTCAATACTTACATCAAACAGCCTTTAAATGTTGCTAAAGTCTTGTGCTATCATACTTGAGTTTCACTAGTAATTGCTAGTTAGTCTCTTGCATATTTACTTGCACTTTTAGTGACTTGTTTAGCATCTATTCCATTTATTTCATTGCTGATTTATATCATTATATATTGTTGCTAATTAGGACAGCAAGCTTCACTTGCTTGTCCATTGGATTGTTGGGCTTGTATCTCGTCTTTTCTTGTGTCTCGAGCAGGCATAATCATCTTCTGCGAGTACTCAAGCTCTTGGCAACCATTGATCACTTTTGAGACTCCTTTCCAAACCATCTTCCACTTAGTAACTTGACCTATAGGGGCATCACTTCCATAATCTCACCTTTCCATCTCATTTCCCCCTAGGGTCACCCGGGATTCCCCCTTTGTGTTGGATTTATCCTTCACTAAAGCGAGGGGAGGGTTTACCTAAGGTGACAGTGGATAGATTCCCCCACCGTTATCGCCATTCTGTGGATTAGGTTGGGCTTTGCCCAACCTACAGTTTGCGCGATAACAGGCCCAATTTCTAAGGGTACTAACTAAGGAGGCTCGACCGTACCCTTGGCCATACTACCTAATTACCCAAGTACTAAAGAGTAATCTTCCTAAGTGTTGTTCTCGTTGCCACTATGGCAACAAAACGATCAATCGACTTATCTAAAGCTGGTTTTAGGTAACCTAGGGGTCTTCCAATATACCTTAGGGTACATGGAAGTGAAATTTCGTATACAAATGTTGTTTGATGATGTACTACTTAAAGGAGTACCAACAAGGGTTACAAGGGTGTCCAACCAAGTGAAACCTATTGTATTTCTTGTATGCATTCTCCCCCTACCGCAAATGTTTTTCCGCATTCTCCCCCTACCGCAAATGTTTTTCCAAGGAAACCCTCACAAAAAACCCTTCGAGTACTTCCCCATGATCCATGAATGGTAAACAGGGTAAACCGTCAACCCTGATTATGGAGCCTAAACCCAAGGGGATCAAGAGAGTCGAACCTGAGACCAACAAGAAGCAAGAAAGATGTCACGCCTATCTTTAAACCAATTGAGCTAACCCTCGGGGCCTAAACAACAAATCATTGTGTTATTTATAGATGTCAAAACACGTCTCTAGCTTGAAAAAAATGCTCAAAAATATGTCCTCGAGAATGTGCTCCAATACCACTTGTGGTGTTCTTTATTAGTGAATTGAAAGATGCAAAGAAAAAATAATAGATTTTACCCAGATTTATTGCAAAAATGACAGACTGCAACCACAATAGCCAGATAGAGAACCAAAATACCACAAAATGTTATACCTTTATGGAAGAAAGCAATGTTCGCTTACCTCTTCAGGGAGACAACCTCCAGTGGAGCTCCAATTACAATAAACTTCACAATACATCTCCTTACATTGCTTCTACCTTTTTATATAGTTCTATCTACCTCCTAAGAACATTCTAGAGAAGGAACTTTCTAGTAGGCAGAACCTTCTAGTAAGCCTTCTTACAATTATTGCTTTCACACTACTACATGGATCTTATTTACTAGAGATGGCCTCCATACATAGCAACCTATCTATCTACTTAGGGGGTTAGGGTAGGACCCTAACAAACCATGAGTACAAATGAGGAAGGGCTACTCTTTATATATTATATAGAGTCGAGCTCAACTTCCTTTACAATAAAATATGATTATTTTCCCAAATCCATGAATCTCTCCAAGGAAAACAAAAAAATACATTAACTTCTAGATCCATCTCTTTCTCCAAGGTATAATAATAAAATATCAAATCCCTTAACTTCCTCGACAACTTCCCCACTAAAATAGCATTAAGTGGTTTAGATCCACTTTCTTCTCCAATAAAATATGGTGGCAGTTTTAGATCCATAATACAAGGAGAACTAAAATATTTAATCACAAGAAAGCCCCCTTAAGACCTGGATGTCCCCCTTATTGGGATCTTTCTCCAAAGATCAACCAACTCTCCCATGCTTGGCTGTTTCTAGATCCACCATTTAAGGAATGTTAAATTATAAAAACATCATCAGAAGTTCCCTTGAAGGCTGGACGTCGTCCTCCTAGTAATATGTGCTGGTTGTCCCAGGCTACTTTCTCAATGAAACGCTCTTCTCAAATTGGGCCATCAAACTTCTCTAAATATTGGATCTCATAAAATAATGTGCAAGTAAAAATCAATGGGCTGTTGTAACAACTCTTCAATACCAAGACACCTTTATTAAGATGGTGATGAAAAAGACTCACACTTATTCAAATGTGGGATGCCTCCCTTTGCTTTGAGGATAATGCTAGAAATAGGGCTTCAACTGCCCAAATGGGTAGGCTAAACCTCAGGTCTGAACCTTCTTTTGTCATTCAACCTGGATATGAAAATAAATGGGGTCATCAAGGAAGACACTGCTGGCCTGGATGCTGATTTCTCCTCTAATGCATTGCTGTGATTTACAATGGAAGGCTGATCCAGGATGTCCACAATATTACAGCAGCTAACTGTGATTATAATCCTCCATTGGAATGGTCAAATTATCATTGAGTGCTCCTGAAAACAACCTTTTCACACCTTCAGCCCTGAAAACAGTGGTAAATAGAGGCTCCTAAATGAGTAGATGGCAGTTCATTATCTTCTGAAATAGAAAATACAGTGTTGATTTGAAAGCTTCATATGGCTTTGCTCATCATATTCAGCACCTGCGAGCTACTCTCAAAAAAGCCGACCTATTTGTCATCATAAAAATGCTGGAAAACATTGATCATCCTCACAAGTAAGGCGATCCATACATGGAGTCTGAACTGGGAATACTTGATCTTGCGTTATGGCCAAGTATGCAGGAGCTTTGCTTTCCTAGACAGTCCATCCTCAAATTCTTCAAGAAGAGCCAAGACAGTCTGAAGTCTGGAGGAAATAAGCAAGCTAACATTAGCTTGAAAAGCTTTATATCTTGCATCCTTCCTCAAAACATACCTTGAGGCTTGCGGTCACAAAGAGGATCCTGGGCACTATTCTTATACAGCATTCCTCATATTATGCCTCCATGCCTACTGATAATGGTCCTCATGGCAGTACTGGGTTTAACTCCATGCTGAAATTTCACCTTTTTCTACAGGCTGGAGTAGGGCATTGATGGTTATTTAACCCATCACTACTGTGTCTAGCCTGCCAATTGCTGCTATGGGCTGAAAGTAGGGCATTACTGCTGGATTTTCACCTCCTACTCATGGATTTATCTTGACACTTTCAGAAAGATCCTTGACACAGCAATATCCTCCAGATGTTGATGTTTGCTTGTATTTTTCAATCGTGAGTTGTGGTCCAATTCTGGGACAGTTGGAATGGCATTCAAAATCTGAGCTGCAAATCAGTGTCATGTCAAGATTTGGTACTGTAATTGTCCACATAAGCTGGCCTCTACCACCACCGCTTTCTCCATTGGAGTGCTTTAAGGACATATTCAATTTGCACCTTATTTCATTTTGTGCAACTATCAAACTGCAATTGATATAAGCACCAGTCAGTGACTCCAGAACTGGTTCAAAAGCAACTAATCCCCTTGGATTATTAACATGAGTCTTATCTATACAGGATCAGAGCCGTTTATTAATGCTGTTTATTCTTGAACTCTGCTGGAAATATATCCCTGACGAAATGCTGCTGAAGTATTGAAGAATTTGGGAATCTTATTTACACATCAACAGGCCTGAAACTCTATGCCTTAAGCTGCATCATAGTCACCGCTGATGACATTCCTTGTATTTCAGCCATGGGATTTGAAAATCTAAATCTTTTTTTTTCAGTTACTCGGGAGTATATATTCTGAGATGGGATTGCAAGAACCAAGCAATAGTACCTCAAATGATCCTTATGCCACCTAATTTGAATCAGGCTGTTCATCCACAGACATGTTGAATTTGCCTAGCAAGGGAGCTGGTAATATAGAATCTGGAAATGTAATCCCCTGGAGGCAGAAATGGTTTGTTCAAAAGTTTGCAGAATTAAGTCAGAAACTGTTAGCAGGGTTTTGTCGAAATGTTGGAAAAGCAATAGGGCAGCACTGTCAAGATGAATAGTGATGTGGAAGAAATAAAGGGCCAGCTGTGCTAATATCCTTGTAGTGGAAAGTTGAAACATATCGATCAGCAGACTTAATACAATATTAAAGGGTTAAACCACCAGTAAAATCATTTTCCAGCATGTAGCAAAAGGGATTTGAGGGCTGATGTATCTCACAGCACGTTGCACTTTAAAGGGAGCTGATTTGATGCTACTGTTGAGCCGGTCCAACAGTAGGACAGTGACAGCAGAGAATAGGAGCGCTCAGCATCAAAACAGCAAATGATAGCTATAGGATTCCAGTATGATTCTTAATGCCAGATATGACTTGTCCCCTTCTTTGTGGATTCAGTTCTCCGATCCATGCTGCAGACCATCCATTGTGATGAAAATCACAAGTGTTAACCCTCATATGCAGTATGAGGGTTAACATGAGGGATTCCAACAAATTAAGAAGATCCATATCATTAGCAACACATATCCTTTCATCAAAGAAGAGTATATCAGAGACATATATACCTAGGGTAACTTAGAAGAAGCTTGTGAAGAACAGTATATGGACAGTTGTCATTTCTGGGAAGACAAATACTTCCAACTTCTCTTTGATAACACTAACCCACCATATGAAGTAAACATCATTAAGGAAAGTTAGGAGCCTATTATGCCTACGAGTTTTATGTTGTGTATTTGTTATCGCTCAGTTTGTAGGATAAGTTTAGATAGCTGGAGTCAAGGCCCAAACTGGCGTAACAGGAGCTTCCCCACCCACTGTCACCTCGATGGGGAGCTCTTTCTATTTAGGGTGGCTAATCCCAAGGGAGACGTCCCTAGTAATTTGGGTGTCTGAAAGGTCTAAAGGTTTATAGGATCAAGATGAGGGTTTCCTTTCACAGATTACTGCCAAAATGATAGTCAAGGAGAAGATCTTCCACTGAATGGCACCTGTTTGCGAGACAAGGCAAATAAAACTAAAAGAATGTGCTGCAGTGGTTAGTACTTCACAGTATCAATGACTATCTTTAACATATATGAGCATTAATGAAAGTAATTATTGACGAAGTCAATGATTGCTATTAGACTTAGAGTTTAATTCACTTCTCCAATAAATACACAAGAGATATAGGCATTCAATGTGAAAAATCAAATCTTTGTATTATCACAATGCAATAAATATCACAAATCTGCTCATAAATAAATATTGTTGCTGCGTCACAATTGCAGAATTAGGGTGACGTCAGCCCTAATATTAGGTCAATTTTGGAAGGCAAGAAAGTGAACGTTTTACACAAAAAGGCCAAAGACAGTAATCTACACTTCAAAGCCAACCAAGTCACAAAGTCTTATAGTCAAATAAGGGTCAAAGAGAGGCTTGACGTCACAAATATTGTTGCTGCTGCAAAGGTGACGTCAGCCCTGATTTAGGTTAGTTTGAATAGACAATGAAAAGGACGTTTTGTCAAACAAGCTTATGGATGTGATCAATGACTCAAAGTCTATCAAATCAGGTGACAATGTCAAAACATTCTAAGGCCAAACAAGGGTTTTAACAGGTATGACGTCACCTATATTGTTGCTGTTTTAGGGTTAGGGTTAGCTAGTCAAAGAGGTGGACGTTTTGACAAATCAACCAATGAAAGTGCCTAAAACCTCTATGGCTATCAAGAGATGAATCAGCCGCAGCTTTTAGTCCAAACACAAGTCTAAATAAGGCAAGACATCATCATCATTTATGGTTAGTCTAGACGCTAGGGTTAGTTAGGGTTTCAAATTTAAAGAGTTTGAAAGAGTGTTTAAGCACAACAAACCTCAACGTTTTGTTCTTAGACTAGTGCCTTGGGTTAATGGAGTCAAATGGAGAGAAGCTAATGGCTTGGAGTATCTTAAACCTAAGGACAAGAGGGTTAGGTTTAATGGTGCTGCAATGGCAGGGCCACCAAATCAAAACCCTAAGGGGAGGAGGCTCATTCCGGTGTAGCTAAAGCTAGGCCTCATGCTCCTCCCTCTTTCCTTAAGACTCTTTGGTAAAACAGTTAGCTATAAAACATAGATCTATGGTGAAAGTGTTGCTTGGGGACAAGGCTTTTCAAACCCTAGAAGCCAAACCCTAGGTGTAAAACAAATTAGGCCTAGGGGCCGTCTTCCTTCAATCTATGCTTCAAACTAACTTCGAGGAAAAGGCTAGTGTAGCTATGGCTAGGCTAAACCTTCTTCAATCAATGGCTAAACAAATATTATCGTAGGGCGTGAAGCCACAACCTATTTGTTTGTTGGCTCCCTAGGGTTTAAATGATTAAACAAAATAATAACAATGTAACTATAAGAGTAAGCAATTCTACCTACTACCATTCAACAAAGAAGTTTTGTACTTACAAATTCATGAAGAGGCATAATCAAACCCTAGTTGTAACACCTTCCAATGATAGCAAGCATCATGCATGCCAAAGATAATCCTCAAAGTGTAGCTCCTCAACTCCAAAAGACAAAAGTAGCCAAGACAAGAGCTAAAAGCAAGTCTCTCCTGAGAGAGTAAGTTGTGTTATGTCCATATGAGGGGTGGCGTCCTCAATTTATATCATCTCAATGACCTTTAATTAACAAATTGGTCATTAAAAAACAGCCAACAAGGCTACAATATCTCATTGTTGTCTACTTAAAATGCTAAAAATGTCAAAATGGAGCTAAAAAAGGGAGGCGATGGGGCCCTCAGGAAGGCAGTTAGCCCCTTTTTGGGCTTCATCAGCATCCAGAAGGCAGAGCGTTGGCCCCTCTGGGAGATGTTGTGCCACGGGCGTCCGTGATCTGAGAGGCAAGGCGTTGGCCCCTCTGGGCCTCCATGAGCACCACATGTGCCACAAGGTCCAAACACGCCACATCCTCCAGGAAAGCGTCAGTCTGTATGGTGGCGTCCTGTCCATCAAAACCATCATACCACATGCAGTGAGGGTCCCCCCATAGGTCAATCTACATAAAAGCGTCCTGATGAGGAGACATCCTTCTTCTTCAATGCGAGGGCTTGTCACAGCTCATCCGCCTTGCCATCCCGGCAACCAGTGGGCTCGCCCATTATGGAGGTGAAATAATCATCTCCCATGCCGTCCTACGGTACACATCCCGCAGGGTTTGGTCACGCACATCAGAGACTTCGCCCTCCATGGGCTCCTTGGAGTCCTAAGATATCATAGCAATGTAAATCATATCTCATCATTAAAGTTATCAAACATGTCATGAAATCCCTAACAAATCATCTAAGAGCTCAAAGAGACATTACCTTGATCTACTATACAAGTTAAAACCAACGGGACAACCTATTGGAGGGCTGACACCCACAGGAGATGGAAAGTTCCTCAAAGGATCATTCAAGTCATGTGTAATGAGATGATATCAGTTTTAGGGATGTCAGTCATAGTAAGACCGAGGGTTGGTGTTATGCGTGGGTGCCTTTGTGGGAGGCAAGTTGTACGAATCATGGATGCATTTTTCAAGCCTTTTTATTGCCTTATCTTTCTTTTATTGTTTTTTTTACTACAAAATTCGACAAAGAGGACCTTGGCGTGGTGGCTAGTGGTGGCAGCGTTACCCACTAGTATCTTAGCGAGAAATGAGAAGGTTGGCTTTCATTATTAGGACCCCCTTTCCTTTAGCCATGCGACCAAGGTCATTGCCACAGTTTTGGTGACGAGATGGTGGCAATGTCATGCTGCTAAATACCTATGAACATAATGGACCGGCTCGTGATGAGTCCTCCCTTCCTCTTGGTTAGTTCTTGCATTTATTTATTATTATTTTCTTAGGGTCCCTTAGTTTCTTATCGAGGGCTTTTGGCCCCTTGCGCTTCTCGGGGGATCCCTAGGCGAAGCATCTCTAGGTTTTCATTTCCTATAGCTTTTATCTTTTACCGGTTGCTTTTTACCCCACAGACCTTTAGCCCCTTCTTCCCCTGAAGACAAAGTGTACCCTGGATGGTCACCCTAATGGCGAGACTAGGGGAATGGATAGATGGCGGGGTATAAGATGAAAAAAGTGATAAGATGGTGGGAAGCCCAGGGCCGATAGCTCTGCAAATCCCCTTTTGGTGGCTAACAAAACCCATGAATACGGCTTGCTACGTTGCCCAATCAATCACCCGACCAATGGTCAAGTGGATTAGTATAAGATCAGCGGTCATGGAAATAGAAAGGAACCTAATGCATATATAAGAAGGTTATAACAATCAAATATGACACATACCATGATACCTCGGACGATTACCTCGTGGAAGCGAGATGACACATACCATGATACCTCGGACCAATTACCTCATGGAGCAAGAGTCCTCTCTGATGCAAGGCCAGGCCGGTGGTGATGGAAGCTGCTACTGCTGACAGGACAAGTCTGGCTGAGAAGAAGAAAGATGGGCCGTCCAGGGCCATGCTCAAGTCACTCCTGCTCTCAGTACTCCATGTCTAGGACCATGTGGGCCTCGAGACATGATCTCCTAGTTATCCCTAGATATCGGGGATAACAATATTCTCCAATGGTAGTGGTCCTTCCAGATCCACACCTGGCCTTTTGCAGCTATGTGGATGTTCGTTTGGATATGAACATGTTACCCCTCATACAGCATGAGGCTTGCCCAGTTTTGAAGAACTTGCCCAAGCAGGCTGTGTTTGGAGGATGTTGGTTTTTAGGCTGTGTTTGGAGGATGTTGGTTTTTAGGCCAATATCTTACTTCTTTGATGGATATTTGTTCGTGGACAGTCACCTTTTGGACATTTTCATTTAATATATGGAAGCTTGCATGTTACATGAGGATATTGGTGGGATGTTATGTTTGATATGGGGGTCTTGCACACATATTCTACACATTTGTTGAGGCCTAGTGCACATTATATGGAGAGGGAAACCCATCAACTAAGATTTTTCCCCAAGTCTTGTGGTTTATTATTGGATTTGTTGCTTTAAGGAAGTGCTTGGTTATTGGGCATATGTGCATTCATGTTAATCTTGGTGTACATTAAAAAGGAGAACCTATTAACTTGGAGCATCCTAAGGTTTGGCATGGTATTAGTTGAATTGTGCACCTTGAGATCTGTGAGATCTTACTTGGATGGATGAGATCCTTTCTTGAGGAGAGCTCCACATGTGCACACTTTCCTAGAGCGTCCTCATTCTTTTGTGGTTATATATGGTCTATGACCACCCAATCCCTCACTTATTGTGATAAAGTCTTAAAACACAAGCAAGACCTTGGAGGAACTAAGACAGGTTACCCACTGTCACAACAGTAGCACCCTCTCTTGCTTTAAGCCAGCTCTCCTTTGACACAAAGAGGGTATCCCTAAGATAGGATTGCCAAAGATATGCAATGGAAGCTCAAGGCAAAATGAAAAGTTAGTCTTTCACAAAATAAAGATTATGATATGTGTTTCTATCGGGTGATGGGTGGACCAAGACTAGTGTCAATCCATCGGGCAAGTGAAGTAAAGGGTCAACTATGAAAGGCATCAACTATGAGCTTCTTAATTATGTGATAAAGATAGAATGAAGCTAAAATGAACAAGCTACATTAACCCTATCTTGTTGTCCACAATGCAGAAATTGACTTCGCGGAATCTTAATAAGGAAAGCCTCTAAAACATGTATGAAGGTGTGCCTATAAATGGATAATGTGAATAAGGTAGTAAACTCAAATTAAGATGAATGATACAACATTACATTTCCAGCCACAGACACAAAGATACACAAGAGGGAAATGACCCACAAATAAGTACTTCTAAAATGAGGAACAAAGTTGCCATGAATTTAGCTCTTCATAACATTATTTGTTGCAAATGATCTCCATCATTCATCTTCAGCAATATTTAGTCCAAACATGTTGATGTATTTCACATCGGATAAGTACTTCCACATAGGCTCGGTGTCTAGCATGTGGAAGTCATCCTTGTGACCTCTCAAAAAACCTTAGGAAGTTCACTTTATGAGTTTATTAAAGTGAATGCACTTTTAGATTAATGTGAAATTAATTAAGTTAAATGCCTAAATTTGGTGGCATTAGTAACTTAAGTGAGTTGATTAAGTCCTGGTTGTTAGATCTAAAGTGAACGTGGGATTAGATCTCAGTCGTTGATAACTTTGGAGAAGATCTAGGGTTTTGGATTTAGGGTTAACTCAATGTAATAAAAGGAAGCCTAGGTGAGAGGATGAGACACACTCAGTAGAGAGTGAGGAGATCTCATTGAGTGGTGAAGAGAGTTCATCCAAGTGTGAGTGGGCAGGGCTAAGGAAAGGTGTAAAGGGGCAGCAAGGGAGATAGCGGCCAAGTGGGCTAGGCTATTTGTTGCAACATTGTATTCCTCTGATGGGCCATTATCCCAAGACAAGAGCACAGGATTTATAATAATTAATCAAACTCAGATTTGGTTTTCCCTTCAGGGTTTTTCCAAGGGTGTTTACCCAAATCTCGTGTGCAATGTATGATTGGTTTTTGATTTTGCTTCCGTTGATTTTTGGTTAAAACCTAGCTGTGCAGTTAATAAATAAAGTGATTTTATTTCGAGTTAATTGTTTGGTGCTAGGTTTAGAGAAATTAACATGGTATCAGAGGCGAGATTCTAACGGAAACAAAGTTGTCGATATCTATTTGTAGCAGTGAGAAAATTTTATTTAGTCTGCGGGAAATTGTTTTGCAGGCTTGGTTGTGGGTAAGAGAAAATAAATTAAAAAAAAAAAGGAGAAAGAGGCAGATCGTACATATGGCTATCGTACAACACCGTACGGTCGCGTAGGTTGGGCAAAGCAGTCGTCGTTTTGAAGAGCTGCAGCGTTGTGGCAAGGCGATGGATAGATCCGAGTGGTTGACAACTGCAAAGAGAAAACAGATTGGCTTGAGTGTGAGGAAATTTGCATGTTGTTGAGAGAGCAACCGCACGGGTGTGAATCGGCTGCCAAAGTTTTGGTCAAAGCAGTCGTCCACGTGAAGATCCGACCGACAAAGAAATTAATAGACGACAGGTGAGTGTACCAACTACAAAGGCTCGAACGACTGAGGAAGTGCGGCCAAGGCACAGGAGACGTGGACCGCAGATTGTAGAAGCAATCGGCAGGAACTTGGGTGAAGGCACAAACATATGAGGTGAGGTTGGCATGCAGCAGAGAGGACGGCGACAGTTGAAAAGCCGTCAGTAGTGGGACAGGCCACGGGCGTGGTCAAGGCTGCAGTCTGTGTAGAGAGCAGTTAACGGAGGGCGTAGGCAGGGGCGACCGAGTAACAAGTCGTCGAGAGGATCACGTGGTTGGCACAGCCGTGGGTGTTGGAGTATACAGGCCGACAGGATGTGAAGCTGCATACGACGAGTGCGGCGGCTGGTGGGTGCACTCACCAAGTAGAAGGCAGCCACCAAACAGCGGGTTAGCTAGACGCGAGGGTGGTTGGGTGAGTGGAGAAGCGACTGAGGTGCAGCCAACAAGATCATGAAGATCAAGGTTGTCAGCAAAGGTCGTGGGCTAGCCCAAGCAACTATAGACAGCCACCAAACAGCTAGGGCGGCAACGGGTAGGCACACTGGGCAGCCCAGAAAACTATTGGGCAGCGGGCAAGTGCCCTGGGCAACATGCTAAGATAGTCGGGCAGCACCCATAAAAGACTCGAGCAGCCCTAAAAAATACTCGGGCAGCCTCAAGCAGTGGGCAACGAATCCAGGCAACGAGCAACGAATCAGGGCAACCATCATTGGCTGTTATCCACAAATGTGGGCTAACAAATCACCATTATTCAAGGAAAACCACACCTCCTGAAATGACCCACTAGTGGTTTGTGAGGGGGCAGACTTTCGCTCCTACCAAATGCCTCTAGGTCTAGGGTCGTTAACTTGTTTCCTTACATCCGAGGGAGCTATTTGTCAACAAGAAGCAGTTTTTGGTCTTACTCCAGGACCAAATGGCAATTTCATATAATGTCCACAAGAAAGCCAGTTCCTCTAGTAGTCATCACTAAGGCTACCTCTAGTGGAGTCATGTGCTTTCTAGTAGTATCTAGCCTTAGTCCCATACATGAGACCAGACACTGCACCAGGTTGCAGTTTAACCTGTTGCCTAGGAGGAAGACAGATTTCATGAATTATATACACGACCTAAAAACTTTTAAGGACTTTTTTTAGTTAAAAAGAAAAAAAATGCAAACTATGCTCTATAATATTCACCCAGAATATCACTGACTTACCACAAGTCCCCAAATTGCATATTAAGAAATATAGTACTCCTTTCAAATTTCAAATCTCTAAAAATTGTACAGCAGACTAAAATTAACTAATGCTAACTGGAAGAATGGTGCCACTTGCAAAAGTCTCCGTAATTGCAATCTCAACTACAATCAAACTAAACCACCTCTTAATTTTTCTCCGAACTATTCTCCATTACCGGCTTAAATCTACCTAAAAAAAACAGCAAATTTACCCTGGCATTCCTACCCATCAAAGGAAACCGCTCATACCTGCAATCTACAAGGCTAAATGCCTGTTTCGACGAAGTATACCACCATGCCCGAAAACCGCCCTTCCGCACTCGTGCGCGCCATATTCAAACCCGGTAAATGTCTAGAACCCAAATTAGAGAAAACAATAGATGTGTATCCATTGATTCAGTAGAGATTGCAATTAATACTGAAGGGTGGTGGCACTGCTAGCTGTGCTTCAATTAAGGTGGAGACATGGCTATCAAAAATTATATTTCGTTGGGATTGTTCTAAGAGCTTCGTGATTCCCTTAGGGTTGAAATGTTTTTTTTATGTGAGGGTTAGAATCTTGCTCCTTTGGGTATTTGATTCAACAAAGTTATATATGATTCTATGCTATGAGAATTATGAGTACACCCTGTATTATTCATGTTCAGAGAAATATGAGTACACCCTGTATTATTCATGTTCAGAGAATTATGATGTTATGAGAATTATGAGTACACCCTGTATTATTTCAAGTTAACTGTCTGGTGCTAGGTTCAGAGAAATTAACATGGTATCAGAGCCGAGATTCTAACGGAAATAAAGTTGTCAGTATTTATTTGTAGCAGCGAGAAAATTTTATTTAGTCTACGGGAAATTGTTTTGGAGGCTTGGCTGTGGGTAAGAGAAAATAAATTAAAAAAAAAAGGAGAAAGAGGCAGGTCGTACATATGGCTATCGTACAACACCGTACGACCGCATAGGCTGGGTAAAGCAGTCGTCGTTTTGAAGAGCTGCAGTGTTGTGGCAAGGTGGTGGATAGATCTGAGTGGTTGACAACTGCAAAGAGAAAATAGATTGGCTCGAGTGTGAGGAAATTTGTGTGTTGCTGAGAGAGCAACCGCACGGGTGTGAATCGGCTGCCGAAGTTTTGGTCAGAGCAGTCGTCCACATGAAGATCCGGCAGACAAATAAATTAATAGACGACAGGTGAGTGTACCAGCTGCAAAAGCTCGAACGACTAAGGAAGTGCGGCCAAGGCACAGGAGACGTGGGCCGCAGATTGTAGAAGCAGTCGATGGGAACCTAGGTGAAGGCACAAACATATGAGGTGAGGTCGGCATGCAGCAGAGAGGNAGTGTACCAGCTGCAAAAGCTCGAACGACTAAGGAAGTGCGGCCAAGGCACAGGAGACGTGGGCCGCAGATTGTAGAAGCAGTCGATGGGAACCTAGGTGAAGGCACAAACATATGAGGTGAGGTCGGCATGCAGCAGAGAGGTGGCAATTGAAAAGCCGTCGGCAGTGGGACAGGCCACGGGCGTGTCCAAGGCTACAGTCCGTGTAGAGAGCAGTCAACAGAGAACGTAGGCAGGGGCAGCCAAGTAACAAGCCACCGAGAGAATCGCATGGCTGGCACAGTCGTGGATGCTGGAGTATACAGGCCGACAGGACGTGTAGCTGCAGACGGCGAGTGTGGCGGCTGGTGGGTGCAGTCACCAAGTAGAAAGCAGCCACCAAACAGCGGGCCAGTTGGACGCGAGGGTGGTTGGGTGAGTGGGGAAGCGGTTGAGGTGCAGCCGACAGGATCATGAAGATCAAGGTTGTCAACAAAGGTCGTGGGCTAGCCCAAGCAGCTATAGACAGCCACCAGACAGCCAAGGCGGCAACGGGTAGGCACACTAGGCAGCCCAGAAAACTATTGGGCAGCAGGCAAGTGCCCCGGGCAGCAGGCTAAGATAGTTGGGCAGCACCCAAAAAAGACTCGGGCAACCCCAAAAAATACTCGAGCAACCCTAGGCAGCCTCGAGCAGCAGGCAACGAATCAGGACAACCATCATTGGTTGTTATCCACGAATGCGGGCTAACACATCACCATTATTCAAGGAAAACCACACCTCCTGAAATGACCCACTAGTGGTTTGTGAGGGGGCAGACTTTCGCTCCTGCCAAATGCCTCTAGGTCNAATCAGGACAACCATCATTGGTTGTTATCCACGAATGCGGGCTAACACATCACCATTATTCAAGGAAAACCACACCTCCTGAAATGACCCACTAGTGGTTTGTGAGGGGGCAGACTTTCGCTCCTGCCAAATGCCTCTAGGTCTAGGGTCGTTAACTTGTTTCCTTACATCCGAGGGAGCTCTCTGTCAACAAGAAGCAATTTTTGGTCTTACTCCAGGACCAAATGGCAATTTCATATAATGTCCACAAGAAAGCCAGTGCCTCTAGTAGTCATCACTGAGGCTACCTCTAGTGGAGTCATGTGCTTTCTAGTAGTATCTAGCCTTAGTCCCATACATGAGACCAAATACTGCACCAGGTTGCAGTTTAACCTGTTGCCCGGGAGGAAGACATATTTCATGAATTATATACACGACCTAAAAACTTTTAAGGACTTTTTTTAGTTAAAAAGAAAAAAAAAATGCAAACTATGCTCTATAATATTCACCCAGAATTTCACTGACTTACCACAAGTCCCCAAATTGCATATTAAGAAATATAGTACTCCTTTCAAATTTCAAATCTCTAAAAATTGTACAGCAGACTAAAAGTAACTAATGCTAACTGGAAGAATGGTGCCACTTGCAAAAGTCTCCGTAATTGCAATCTCAACTACAATCAAACTAAACCACCTCTTAATTTTTTTCCGAACTATTCTCCATTACCGGCTTAAATCTACCTAAAAATAACAGCAAATTTACCCTGGCATTCCTACCCATCAAAGGAAACCGCTCATACCTGCAATCTGCGAGGCTGAATGCCCGTTTCGACGAAGTATACCACCATGCCCGAAAACCGCCCTTCCGCACTCGTGCGCGCCATATTCAATCCCGGTAAATGTCTAGAACCCAAATTAGAGAAAACAATAGATGTATATCCGTTGATTCCAGTAGAGATTGCAATTAATACTGAAGGGTGGTGGCACTGCTAGGTGTGCTTCAATTACGGTGGAGACGTGGCTATCAAAAATTATATTTCGTTGGGATTGTTCTAAGAGCTTCGTGATTCCCTTAGGGTTTAAATGTTTTTTTATGTGAGGGTTAGAATCTTGCTCCATTGGGTATTTGATTCAACAAAGTAATATATGATTCTATGCTATGAGAATTATGAGTACACCCTGTATTACTCATGTTTAAATTAGCCGGGAAGAGGTGTACACAAGATTTTAAACCTTTAGGTTAAATTTTGATTGGGGTTTTGTTTGGAGATGGATGTGTTTAGGTTTATCGTTCTCGTATAAAATGTTTTAAGAATTGAAGTTTTAAATTGTAAGGACAAAGAACCCTTTCGAGGTGTATATCCAAGATAGGCGAGTAGATAACTTTGTTGGTTTTCTTAATTATGCTCATCCTTTTTAAAATTGGGTATCTCAATCAACCAACTTCCTTTTTAATTGTTTGATGTCCCTCCCACTCAATATTATTAGTATTTGATGTCCCTCCCCACCTCTTCCCTCTTGTAGAGGATATCAATGTTAATGTTATAGTGAGGAGGAACATTTATAGGAGCAGATATCAATGATATAGTGCGGAGGGACATTTGTAGGAGCTCCACATGGGTCTTATAGATGGGATTATCTAGGAACTAAAGTGAGGAGGGATATGTGTAGGAGTTCCACATGTGTCTTATAGATGGGATTATTTAGGTCTTTTAGTTTCAATTTTACTTTTATATGTTGATTGTTGCCTTCAAATTATCAATAGTCATGTTACTCTGTCATGGTATCTTCAGTTTCATCTATTTCATGGTCTTTGCTTCCCATTCATACATATTTGGATGTTCTCACACAAGTAGATGGTGAGAGAGATTGTCATCTTCCACAGGGGAAACATTTCCACAAATTGTGTTCTTTGGGTAAGGTTGAGATTGAGGAGCACTTTATCTTTCGATGTCATATTTACTATGACATTAGAGGGAGATTCATTGTCTCTATTGGGATTTGGACTGGTACTTATTGACCTTCTTTACATATTATGATCAATTGTGTACTAACTTATACATTAGGGAGGTTTGTTTTCTAATGCAGTGTTTACTTCAGTGCTTGTTTGCCATGGATACACAAAATACTTCCTTCTTTCATCGAGGCTTGGGAACTAGAGGGGTGAAGCATCCTATTAACACTCAATTAGACACCACTAGGACAACCCAACTTTGTTCTCTAGCATACACTACCCAAGCTTCTTGTCATGTGGAGCTAAGAGCTTCTAGAAGGATCATAGTGATTAAGGAGAGTTGTCCATCTTCTCAATGATGTAATACTACTTTATTCTCTTCTACCAATAGTTCATTAGCCTTGGATATTAGGAGTGCCCCTTCCTCCATTTTCATCCCAAAGAGGAGTAGGTTGATGCTACCCAAGATTAATCCCCACTGCTCTCTTAGTCCACGTCACTATTGTAAGGACATTATCTAACAGACACCTAATATTTTCATCTACGTTGTTGATTCAGAAGGTGAGTAGGGCTAGCTCCCTCCTCCCTTGGTTATAGTTGCAATTTTTTCCCAAATTTTGTTTCTTCTCTAACTCTTGTCCATTTTATAGGGTTTTCCCACTTGAATAGCCTACTTGTATGCCCATGATATGTTGTTTCATTTATTATTATTTTGTTATGGGTTGCACCCCATCAAAGTAAACGGGCCAAAAATTAATATGTTCAATAATCTCAAGTAAGTCAACAACAATAATTGCAATCCATTAGTAATTGTTCAGGGTAAAAAAAGTAAGTACCTAAATGAGTGTCCATGTCCATGATAGGTTCACTCCTTTCATCATACATTGTAATTGTATGCTTTGTATAATACTCTCTTTCTTCTCTAATATGATTAGGTACACCTCTCCAAGGTAACCACATTTGAGACCAATCAATTGTTATGTACTTCTTTAGGGTCTTAAACCATCCTTGGCTAAAAAGCATGTCATGGACCTCTAGAATATCCCACGATATTATGTCAATTACCGTCTAAATCCTCGATTCAATTGTAATATACACATGTATGTTCTACAATTCCTCTATCACCTTTACCTCTTCCTTGTCTAGTTATATAATCAGCCTTGTTGACTTGGTCATGCTCCAAATTGGTGACATATGGAAAAGGGCATCACATTCACAAATGTTCTTGAGTCAACTAAATAGGTATATCTTCTTATGCTAGACATCAACATTGCAATCGAGAAAGGGGGGATGTTTTAACCAATGTGCTTTTGTATGGCATTCACGGGTGCTTTTAACTTTAATTAAGACTTAGCATTAATTAAATTAATGAAAAGTTCTCGTTGCTCATACATCTTAAGCAATTCATGTAGTGAGACGTTGGTTTTAATCCTTTTAATATCCTCCACTATGTTGTAATTGAAATCTTATTTATTCAACCTAGGAGTTGGTGGGGTGTGGAATCAATTATGATTAGGTGGTATATGTTTGGTCGATGATAGGGTGTTGGTTGTGAAAGGTTGTTTTCCCTATATTTTACTCCTTTGAGGGTAAGTCCCTTTTCCCTATCCAACTTGGACCTCATCGATCTCTTTTCCCTCGGCATTAACGAAAGGAAGATGATCCCATAATAGTAATGTGGTGAAAGGGCCTATGTTATCACCATTATTAATAGGTTCATCCATAACAATTTTAGAAGAAAAAGCATTTAAGGCCTTTAAATGACCATAGACTGGTATTGGACCATAATGATCATATTTGAATCGTGAACCTGTTAACAAAGTGAATTCGATGGAACCACAACACAACTAGTATTGTAAAGGAACAACCATGAATCAGAGATTTTGGTCCAATTCATTCAACAAATCAATTGAGGTAGTTATCAAAATTGTTTGATCAAGTAAAGGTGACTCTATAGGATGCATCATTACCTTTATGTAATTTCTACTCCCCTCCTCTCCTCACTCTCTCCCCAACCACCGCACCTCGAATACTCGAACACTGAGAACCGTTCCAATGCTCCTTTTTTCCATGATGAACTAAACTAACAATTAAAATAAGCACAAGAATTGAAACTCCCGTAAATGTGAATATAACATATATACCATAACTCATAGCTAATAGATAAAGGTGTTAGAACAATAGGTTCATCACACCTCTAGATCTTTTGGAGATAGTTAGTTGACAATTGAAAGTCAATTACGATAATTGACTAAGAGGTCAACTAGGTAGTTGAATTGTCAGTTGAGTCGACCAAGGCAGTCAATCGGTGCACGGGTCAAGGCCGAACACAAGGAGATTTGGGCACACCCAAGGTGATAAGAGTTGACTATGTCTACCTCACTCTAAGGACATTAGTTATACTTTGTCCCATATATGGATGATCTTATGGGTCGTCGATCTATTAAGGTAATCAAGTGTGGTGATACATAAAAAAAAATTGTTAGTGTGTGTTATCCATTGTATGTTGAGCTATGTTCACTTATGCTCCAGTGTTGTGATGGTGTCTTTAGACATTACCTCTTATTGGAATTCATAACTCTTCACTTTTCAATTCTCCAACATGGTATCGATGTTGTCAATTTGAGACCTAGGCTATTGTCTAGAAGTCCTTTGGAGTTTGTCACTTGCATGCACCCATGTCAAGTCAAATCTCTCTAGTATGTTGACTCAAGGTTTTGACTTGAAAATTGAATCAAGTTTTAGATTTGCAAAGTGATTATGAGATCTAAGAAAGAACCTGTTATCACTTGGTAATTGCTTTGGGTTGTGTCAAAGGAACCCCAAGGTAACCTCAAACCAACTTTAGGTTGGACTCTAACCCTTCCAACCAAGAGGGCTTTCTCAATGATTTGCTAACTGATGATAAACTCTAACAAGGTCCAATAGCTGAAACAAAAGTCAGATATGTGGATTTTCTTTCAAAATGTGGTTGATGGAGTAGAGGGAAAAACTATTGGGCATGGATTCCAAATAATGCAAATGATAAATATTAGTGACTAGTGATGAATGTTCCAAGAAACAGAGGCAAGGTAAATGGTGTTTATCAATGAATTTTATAGTTGCAACATGAAAGTAGAAAAAGGATTAACAGTTCATTGCATAGAGAGCACCTAACCATGGGTGAATTCTTTATGCAACTTTAGAGGAATGAAATGGAATGACAAGTTTCTATTAACAAAGCATCTAACTAAGGATGAATTTTGAACACACAACTTTGCAAGGTGAAAGAGTATTTAACTGTATATGACATGGAGCATCTAATAAGGATGAATTCCAAACATGTTTCAATTTAAATACTAGAAGTCTTATACATAAATGAAAGCAAAGAGAAGATAGCACATACACATAAGAAATAGAACATACTTCAAAACACCATCGTCTGGAATCTCTACTATGAAAACACCATGTACTTCTGCACTAATATATATTAAGCTCAGAAAACAGTTACAATGCACACAATAACTTCTTCTCGCACACTC
>SNQJ01S0044279.1:58897-77835 GCA_010110895.2 Picea sitchensis
CTGAGCTTTCTAGCCTTCTTTCCTGTGATCTGAATCACTGTTTTCCTCTTTCCATTATCGTTCTTATCTCCTCTTGGCATGATAACTTCACACTGTGGAGGGTCTTTCATAGGGTTCAAGGGTAATACTTCTTCTCTTTCTGGGGTAGGTGCTCTACTCTCTTGTACAGACAGGTGTCTCCAATCTTCCTATGTATTTTCAACTTTGACGTCCATATCTTTGGTCTTTAGTAGCTTTGACTAGTTCTCTTGTTCTTCCACTAAGTGTGTTATTCTCCTAGCCATGAAATCTCTTAGTTCTTGTTTTTTCTGTTCTAGATCCTCCTCTTCTTGTTTCCTTTGTATCTGATCTTTCTCAATCTAGGTTTTTCCTAGCAAGATAACAAATGGGGAGATGTTCTTAACAAATTTAACAATCTCAGATTCTTCTTATGTCGAAGTGCTATGGGCACTCATAGATGTCTGGGTAAGTCTTCCACATAGGGTGATCAACTTTCCTCTAAATAATCCTATTCCTCCTAATGAAGGAACTGTAGCAGGCTTTCCAAAAATTTCCCAAGTTCTTTCTGTCATGATATTCACCTGTGTTTCCTCATCCAGTACACAGTCTATGTCGAAGTCTCTTATTCTTATTTCTATGTAATCTTTCTCTTTTAAGACCTCTGATAAGCTGATATCTCTGTGATTGTTCATGGTTTCTTTCATCTGTAGTAATACAGTCCCTAATTCTTTCTGGGGTTCTATCATATCCTTAGTTTCTTGGCTTGTCTCATAGTTTTCTTGTCTCATATTCATCTTTTCAAATTTTGCAATCATTCTAGGGCAATCCAAAACTTCATGGTACATAGCTTTACAATAAAGACACCTAGTACCTCTACCAGGGCATTCCTTAGAAATATGTCCTGGTATTATGCAACTATAACAAAGAGATAATATCTTGTCTTTCTTTTAAACGATCTCCAACCTTTCCTTACTGCGCACTGGGATCACAATAACTAACTTGCAAAAAATATTTTCTAGGATCCTGCATCCATTTGTTAGTCCAAACATTCTTTCTATGCATAGGGATAACATACCTTTCATTATTTCCATCAGATCTATTCATATCAAATCTTCTTTCTTCTAGTTGTACCCTTGTTTTCAGACTAGGACAAAATTTATCAAACATACCTAGATTCATTCTTTCGAAAGAAAAATTTTCACTTATCTGACCTTTCTTAGAGCACAAAGCTTCAAGATCTTATTTCAGATCAGACTTCTCTTCTTAGCACCGAGCTTCACAAGCCAAGTAAAAAACTGCGCACTAAAGTAGTAGATCTACACACACAACTTTCTTTTCTTCCATTCCCAACCATCACAGTTTCATGTCCTCACAACAGAACCATTTGTTGGCACAGGGGAAGACCCAGGGTTCAACGCTTCAACAACACACCAACAAAAAGCTAACTACCGACCCTTTCAGCAACACCTGCGAAGAAGATGAAGTCTCACTCGAGGTAGAAACAAGGGTGGTTGCAAGACTCAAATGTCTGCAACCTAGCCGGGACACAGATTTGTGATTACACCACTCTAACAAAGCACTTAACAGTTAACATTCATCAGTATCTAACCCTTATCCACATCACAAATTCCAAACCCTAATTATATAATAACATAGTATTCAACTAGATCTAACACATCTAAGCACTTAGCACATGGAAAATGATAAGATCTAGCATTTATTCACATCACTTAAGCACTAAGCTATCATACTAGATTCATCTAAACATTCCTTACTGCACTTAAGCTTAAATTATATACACAATACAATAACAAGAATGCACAAAGAAACCATAACATAGGATATACGTGGTTCACCCCAGTGTGGGGCTACGTCCACTAACTCTTATCTTCTTTATTATCTTCTGTAAATCTTTTTACAAGCACAGAGCATCAAAACCTTACTCCGCAGAGGATAGGAGATCTGCACGCACCTCACAAGATCCTCCTTCCCCGAGTTAGATCACAACACAAAGCCTCCTTACACAGTCTATGCACAAAGTACTACAGATGACCTGCACTTAGCATTACAACCTCAACATACACTAAGTACAAAGCCTCTTACAATTACTTGCACTTAGCACAATACTTAGCACCTAGCATCACACCACTTACTTACATCGCCTAGCTTTCTATTTATATATTACAAAAGGGCCTAAACATGGGTAAACCCATGGGCCGACATCTCCATGTCTGTTACATAAACCCTAATCCCAAAGATGCCCTAAAAAGGGGTCGAGATCCCGCAATCTCTGCTTCGATTTGCGTTCCACCTTCGACCAGCCTGTCGAAGTCCCAAAATAGGTCAAACATGACCAAGGATCTCCAAAACCTGGTCAAGGGCCAACAAGGTAAAAGTCAAAGATAGTCATGACTTCCTCCATGAAATCAGAGTGACACAACAATAGCATGGTCTCTTGATAGAGCATGGAAGACAAGGATTGACATCATCCTTGCAAAGAACAAAAGGAAAATTTATGGAACCACAGACTAAAGAGAAGGCATCAAAGGATGAAGAGTTTGATTTTTGGAGCTTCAAGCACATGAACGTGGAGTAGGAGAAACAATAAAACACAACTATTGTAGATCCAAATCTTTGGAAAGAGAAGGGATCTTTGTCCAAGAAGCAATTGTAGAGCCATAAATAACTCATATCTAATACATTAAGAGGAACAACACACTCTCTAGGTTGGAAAGAATACTTATCTTAAAAGAAAAGAAACTCAAGTAGAACAATAGCGAGACTCGAGGTTTACATATGAGGTTTGATATTTTTATTATTGTTGCTTAAGTGAGTATTGCAATCCTTTAGATTTTATTAATGCTAGGAACAAATGAATACTTAGTAGCATGTACTATTAATATAAATGCTTATTGTACTTAATTGCAATATCAAATAACATCTCCTTTAGGAGATATTTCTTGTTCTTGTTCTCACACAGTACACCTTGGTAATGTTATAATGAATTACCATGAAATTGATATGTTATATAAAATGATATTATATTGGAAATAATTTTGCTCTTGTTGTTCCTATTTCGGGCAGGTTATCCTACGTATTCCAAGGAGGTTACCACATAAAAGAAAGACTTGAAAGGAGTTAGATGGAGTCAAACTTCAGAGGGAGTCAGTGATCATGAAGAATCAAGGTTTCATGACACTTTGCAGGATACATAGGGGCATGACGTAGTTGGAAGTGTGGTTCGAGAATTCTCTCAGTTAGAGGGAGATGATGGAAAAATTTGAAAAGAAGAATCTTGTAGGCCTTCGTGCCGAGTTGTAGGCCTTCGTGCTGAGTTGTAGGCCTTCGTGCGAGCAAGGTTATGAAGACCAAAAGGGAACATCATTGTTAAATACCTCCCTAGATAAGAGGGAGTGTTGATGTTTTGGTAGCTGTGGGAGGTATTAACCTCCATGGATAAACCTTTGAATATAATAGAATATTCTGAAAGCAAGAGAAAACCTAAAAAAATGTTTGAAAACCCTCGAAGACAAGTCGACTAAAAAAAAAGTAATATTGAAGTATTATATGCAGAAAATGACAGGTTGGCCCTGCTTGAAGAGACACATGTTCACTTGGCCAGATTAGTATAAATAGAAGGCTCTTTAGCTCATTTGGAAAACACACACACTCACTCAGTTGGTGCACATATATTAGAAGTGCAGTTGCAACAGAAGTAGTGCGCAAGTCTGGAAGTGGAGCAACAAAAACTGCATTGGTGCAGCGCACTCTTGTTCGGCCTTTTGGTACTATTACTTATGTGCTACCTTGGAGAAGGTGCACTCTCTTGGTTTATCTGTTGGTTCTAGTGTGTCTTCTTAGAATCATTCTATCTAGCAAAGGTTAAGGTGCTCGAGGGTGGCTTTGTGCCTATGGTTGGGTGACAATGGTGTAGAATTGTCTATGGTGAAACAAGCACAATATTATAACACAAAGAAGTAACAAGTCACTAGAAGAAAGCATCAAAAGGTGGCACCTGATTAGCAACAAGAAAGAATAAAGAAAAATAGATATTAACGAATGTCGTACAACTTGAAAAGTAAAATTCAGATATTGATCAACCAACAGAAGGAATCGATCCATTGATAGCCACAAAAGTGTTGATTGGAGCAGTTATCAGTACAACAACCATTAACCAATCATAAGTCCAACATTTGAGGCAAGAAAATAAGAATCTAAAACATCAAAGCAGTCGGAAAGTGAGAACTAACCAATAGGCTCTCGCCTGATAAATGACAAAAAATTTACAATCTAAAATGAAAAATTTCAAGGGAATTCAAGACCAAGTTGAGAAGGCCAGATCACAGGCAACCATTTTGAGTACAATACTTAACAATTGGCCTGCATATTTATATGATGCATACAATAATATCAAAGTACAGAAAGCAGCGATCGTTGACTTGGAAGCAACTCAAATTTTTGCTACTGATGTAAAGTCCAAGCAGGTTATCACCAGCCAACCAAAAAAATAAAGAGTAGTTGAGCTAGATCTAACACGACAACAAACAAAATGGTTAAAGGAAGTAAGCAAAGCTCAAATGGTAACATACCAAGCTATGAGGCACCTCGACAAAATAAAAGAAAAAATTGAGGAAACAAGGAAAATCGTAAACCGAGAGTCAACCTCAGTGAATGAATCACCTTTAATAGAAAAGTTATAACTTTTAAGGCAAATAAAGACAATGGAAGTAGAGGCACAGCATACAATCGAGGAATGGCACATGTTCTCTACACATTTGCTACAGTCGGCCTTGAAAATTTATCATACAACATTTGAAAAGTTACCACGAGTACTTGCGGAGCAGTCAGGAGCACCATCAGCCTATAGGAAAAGCTTTTATTTTTTCAATCCCACACCTTCTGAATAAAACATACCAGTTTCCAACTATCAATCCAAAATGCAACAAGTCATCCTCGAAGGGTCTGAAGAATCATATATTCTAGAAAAAAAAATACCCTTACCAACTGGCATATAGATGCATGAATGGGAAATTTCTCAAGACATAAGCAAGTCGCCAGGAAAGCTAAAAAACAACCACGCTCATCAACATTTTTCTTCCTTTTTTGTCATTTTGTAATAACCTAAGAAGCAGGACTTAGTAGAAAATTTTTGTAATTTTTGTCATACTTCCCCTCTTTCTCCGGACGAGCAAGAAATTGAGGGGGGCAGGGAGATGTTGTAGGGATTGGTCCGACTAGAACCCCCCAGTCGAGTCGACCATAGGATTCGGTAAGGAAATTGGTTGAATAGGTAGTTAGATTCCACCGACACATCAATTAATGTAACCGACTAGTAATTGTACAACACACACACACATACATCATTATGTAATGGAAAGACAGAGGTCATCTTGGCCATATCTAATAAATGCTTTGATGGTTCTCCCACTCTTGTGTATGTCTATATGTATGCTTATGTGCTTCTATATATTATGCTATAATGTGTATTGCTCTATGTAAGGATCTATTGGCAACTTCTCGCACTTTCTCCCTGACTACAACAACGTCTATGAATTAGCCTTTTGAAAGATGAGATAAAAGCGTTATGCACTTCATAAAAGTGATATGCAAAATTTTGTTTCCAAAGTGTGGGGTACCACATTTGCATACTGTCGAACTTATAATTAACCTTTTTGGCCAAGGGTGGGACATTGAATATGTGACAATAAGTCGCAACATAAATAAAGTATGAGGACATATAAAACCTATTATTCTTTCTAAATTTTCCCAACTGAAAAGATAACTCACTTGAAATAATCCTAGCCCAGTCAAAGAAAACGTTATGATGAAATGGGAAATAAAGTATGTACAAAGCAAGTTTAGGAACTATAGTCGTAGATTCTTGTCTAGTAATTTTGGCGAATAAGCATGCCATTTCTCGGTACAGGTTCTTTAGTGAATGTTGTAACCTAGGTCTGCATCCCCTGCCTCTTCCCTCTTTTTCCCCATGCCTTCATAATTTTTTATTTTTTATTTTTTTTCTGTTTGTATAAGTCATTTTCCCATCATTGAGTGACATGGTTCTTGTTTGCTTCTTTCGTATTTGAGTCTTTGCGCATTTCATTTTTTGTCTTTCTTGAAGGATGAAATATACGTCATATTTGTTTCAGAATGCTTGTCATCACGCGCACCATTGATTGAGCTCACCGCGGGTCTACCAATCCTTTTCTATGCACACGAAATGTCTGTGCACATGACGCAACAATCCAGAGCAACAACTTTCGGGCTCAGACTGTGGGAACAAACAAGTTAATTTTCGACGACGGAAATCCATCGGGTCAAATAGATCAATGAATCTTGTCCACTCGGGTTCTAGAATCGCACAGGTTTTGATATCAAGTTCGAAGTACTGAGTTGCCAAAGACCCAAAGCCTCTGAAGAGTCGAAGTCCTGAGAGCCTTCCACATCACTCCGAACGCATACCACACCGAGAGATTTCAAAGCACCAACATTCAAAACTCCCGAAGCCCGAATGTCCGAAGTGAATCTCGACCATCCATCGACAATGACACGCGGCAACAGATCATCGACTTCGGGGATTTTCCTCCGATAAATTTTCATGTTTCACATTCAAAAGTCCCGAAGAGTCGAATGCTGAAGACCTGGAGGGCCGAAGTCTCGAAGCACATGACAACCAACAGTCGAGACATGTGGCACACTCATGATTCATGAAACATGGCATTCATCCCAGGTCATTTGGTTGTGTCATTCACCCATTTCCACGTGACATGTGTCACCTTTCTTTCCAGGACACATCAACAACCATGACGTCATACGATGTTAAGCCACCACGTCACTTCGACGATTTTCCTCGGGGAGATTTCCAAGTCTAATGATTGAAACTCTCGAAGCCCAGATTTCTGAAGAGAATCTAGAAAATTAATTCATCATGACACGTGGTGACAGATCATTCACTTCGGAGATTTTCCTCCGGAAGATTTTTCATGTATCACATTCAAAACATCCGAAGCCCGAAAGTTCGAAGTGAATCTGGACCATTGATCCCAAGTCAATGAGAACCGTCGATCCTTGCAACAGGTAAATATCACATGAGTCACAGATCGTCATCAGATCGACGACCATGCTTGATTTCAGGGACGTAAACTTCTCGAGTGTTAATTTTCCTAAGTTGTCCCACAATTGGAACCATGATATTTCTGGAAGGGTACATGGCAGCTTGTGCTGGATTGCGGGCCCAAAGGTAGTTTGGATCAGAACCACCCCCAACAGCTCCTGTAATCATGTGCTTGAATGACATCAAATCACCGCATCACCTCCACGCCACCTCCCCTCATCCCACCCACTACTCTCACTCCTCCTCTCCCTACGCGCCACCTGTATCCTTCACTACATGTCGCCAACTCCATTCTCTCGATACCTCCACCGTATTCACACCTCCTCTCGCTTTGACATCTGCCTTCAGATGTCATCTACCCTCACGTTCATTCATCCCGTCTCCCGATTGGATGCTCGCCTCCACGTCTCCCCTAATACCCGATGAGCCGACAACCACTCCAACAAAGCTATTTCACAGGTATAGATGGCATCTGACGGGGCCAATACAGAATGCGCTTGGCTTCTGAAAGCTCAGGCATAGGCAGGGAGTTAAGTCTCAGTCATAGGTCGACACAAATTAGTTCCAGAAACACTTCAACAAACTTTTCTCATGTAGTTGGTTATCTCCAGTGGCCTCCAACAACTCGCCCTCATGCCGTCGTTCAACACAGAGCTCTACTCTGTCACTCTGAATCCTATTTTCGGCCACTCAGTTCCTCTAGCACATGCATCATATCTGTCACAGAGACAGTAGTAGTTTTATTTGATTAAGTCCAACATTTTCCCAGATTAGATGCAAGAGTGGTCTTCTGTGTGTGATATGAATCACTCTTTCCAATTGAGTCCAGTGTCTTAGTAAAGTTAATTATTTGATTTACGAACAGTTCCCTAAATTTAGGACTTAGTCCCCTAAGGACGAGAGCCTCTGCAACTCTTTTAAATAGTTAGTTTTTGGATATTGTAAAGGTCATATTTTTTGAGGAAAAATAGAAATACAACAGATCGATTGGACCCGTTTTATGCATGGATTAAAGCTCTCTACCCGGTGAACATACTCTTGATGATAGTGTTTCGTTCAACTCTTCGTGTGTTTTCATTCTTATCTTGAATACAGTTTTTGATTTGTGCAACGTACATTTCATTTCCTTTCAGCTATTGTACGACTTATTTTTACTGATATGCAACCTGTCAAACAATTGATGCTTTGGTGAAGATTTGTTTTCTGCAACTTGTGGGATTTATTGTGTTTTGATACATGTTTGATGTCTTGAAATGATATTTCAAGTATTGAACTTCTTGCAACAGATTATTCATTGAGTAGTTTGTTGTTTCCCTCTGTTTTCTATTATTTCACTGGTCTGTCATTAGTGTGCCATCGACCAAGGAGGGCCCTCAGCCATATCGTTCTGCCAACCCAACCTTTCCTTTGTCTTGATAGAATAACCCTCTGACCAACCAACAAAAGGTTAAAGAAGCAATCATTCTAAACTGATAGGTAGCCTAGCTTTGCCCGTTAACGGTCGGATCACGATTATGGGACCAACATCTTAAAAGTTGCGAGCGGTGTAATGAAATATGTCTCTGGGAGAATAATAATTGATCAAATCGACCTTTGATGGTGAACAAAGATCAGGACACCAACTTATCTACCATCTTTCGCGACAATTTGGATTTTCGGTGAATCAGTGATCGCGTAATTATAATCATTTTTTCTTAAATGTTATATGAATGTAGAATTATTATCCAATAATGAAGCGGTAAGAAATAAACAATCACACACATGTACATAGTACACGGTGTTTTACATTGGAAACCCAAATTGGGAAAACCATGGAGTCTTTTCTTATATGTCTTGAAGAATTACATTCATTGGAAGCTTACCGACTTCCTTTGTTTTCTTCTTGCAAGCTGGAAGGAGGCTCCAACTAGTTTCTAATACCACAACTGAGGTAAGCTTCAACTCCCCAATTCTCGGCTACAACGGAAGGGCTACAACCCCAAATGTTCTCGACTGGCTGGAAGATTTTGGCTAAAATACGTCGCTACCCCGTCTTGCCACCACGAACTAGAAGTAGAATGATGGAACCCAGCATCACACTATCACTATGAGATATACCAACTGTAAACATGTACCAATAAATCTGAATCATACATCAACCATGCATCAACTTTGTACCACCTCAACTTGTATCAGACACCATAAACAAGTGCATCAATCGTACATCAACCTATACCTCAACGTGTAATCAACATGCGATAACAGAGTGCATCAACCATGCACCAACACGTAATCCAACTGTACCATAAACAAGTGCATCCAACCATGTACCAAGTATGGACCAATCATGTTTCAACTATATCAATATGACTCATCAATATGTACCAACATCATGTTACACCTCATGTAATAAGCCAACTCATCAACTACTTATATAAACCATGTACTCAACATGTACCACAACCAAAATCGCTTTATCAATTTCATCATTCAAATCTGATTTGTACCTCTATAATAGACCGATGTATATGATCACATTCCACCACCAAACCTTCGCCGCTTTAAAAACAAGAGACTAGCATTTCATCAAACTTTTCTTTAGTCTCACATGCCTAGTTTGGATTAGTCAACAACCCTAACTTGAAGTAATCATAACTTTGAACCTGTAATGTATGAGATCTGAAACTGATACAATGTTCTTGATGTGTTTAATGCAATTCCTCCAAGTGTCACTACTTGGAACCTCTCGAAAATGAGTTATAGCAAAATGACATACCTTGTTGAATTAAACTTATTCTAGAGTGACAGAGCATGCCCATAAAATATTTGATGAAATGATCTGAAATTCTACACAACATACTAAATAAATTACCCTAACCAAGGCATTTTTTCTAACTGAACTTGGATCTCTTATGGCTTGATTTTACCGAAACACGATTTTGACTAGTTTTGGAATGCGGCCACAAACCCTATTTTCCAAAAAGTGTAACTCCCAAAATAAAACGACCACAAGCTGAATTTGTTTTTCACAAATACTTGGATATGTTTTTCTCACTTGCATAACAATTTCACGGTCTGAATCATTATAGAAAAATTTATAGCGAAAATGGTGAGATGACACATAAATATTATACAACAAACACCATCAAAGAATTTATCCTTCCTTGCATTTTCGACCTTCTTTTCTTCACCTTAATAATAATTCTAGTTTAGATATCCTTCATTAACTTAGACACATATAGAATATTCAATATACTCAAGTATTGATTCAAATGAGAGAGCCTTTGCCTCATTTATATACTCTCAAGTAGCTTCCTTAAAAACATCTTATAGGTCCTTGGCCACTTTCCTTATTTTAGGGTTGGGTCCACTTCTAATTTCTCCATTAAAATTTATTATTGAAATAATTTATTTTGATTCACTTTTGAATTATAATGCACTCTTCACTTCACTTTATTATTTACCTTTTAAAATCTCTTAAACAGCTTTGACTACTTTTGACTTTTGGAGCTTCTAGATGACTTATGAGGGTCCTCCAATTTAAGTAAGGCCATAACTCTCAAACCCGAGGAGTTATGTGATGTTCTACACTTTGCCAAGTGGTGTGACATGTCTTACATCCATATAGAATAGTATTATCATAAAATATATCATAACTCATGCAGTTACCCATCAAACAAACTTTGGTCCATTACCCAAACACAGGGGTCTCAACTTCTCATGGCCATAACTCTCTAACAGCGAGAATTATGTGACGTTCCACAGCCTGCTTCTGAAAATAGAATGACAAGCACTATCCATCTAGGATATTTTCCTGAAAAAATCCTTTCCTTCATCTCATTATTCTACGATTAGCATGGGTTCTCTTACTCCACAAGCGTCTTCCCATGAGGGGCTTTCACCATGGGGACCACTTTGGACTTCATCCATATTTACTTCTTATCAACTATGAAAACACAATAATGAGTCATGGCCCACATAAAACAATATAGGGTCCATTACCCAAGCCTTTGTGCTTTCTTGGAATCTTTCTTCAAGGGTTGACATCAATGACAACCAACCTTAATCAACAATCTCCCCTTTGGCATTGATGGCAACACTCGATGCAATACTGAAATTATATCACTCATGCTCCTCACGGAACCATGCCTTTGTCCTCTACATCTGATAAATCGCTCCCCACGGAACCATGCCTCGTCACATGCGATAAATCTCTCCCCCTTTGTCATCAATGGCAAATGTATCTCTCCATCCGGGGCTACTCCCAGCGGTATCCTCTTCATATGGTGCTTATAGGTGGCCACATCTAAGACATATAAGATAAGCATTCAAAAACATTCATTTTTTGGAGAAGATATAACTCAAGTCTTTGGCGAATATTCAAAGGCTTCAGGTGGAAGTGGTTTTGTAAAGATCCTGCGCCACTTGTTCTTTTGTGCCCACAGCCACTCAACTCGATATTCTTTTACGCGGCTTGTTCCGTAGAAAGTGATACTTGATTGGAATAGCCGTCTTGGAGTGCATCGCCGGTTTTTGAGATATTGATGGCACTTGTATATCACAATATATTGGAATGGAAATCATCGCCCTAGGCACGTATATCACGTCAAGTTTGTTTCATCCAAAGAACACGTGTACAACATATTTCCACTGCAATATACTATGCCTCGGTGTAGATATGAATACCGATGAATGTTCTTCGCCAGCCATGATACCAAACACTCACCTAAGTAGAACCTTTCTCCACTTGCGGTGCTTCGTGGAGTCATCAATACATCCTGCCAATCCGCATCTATGTAGGTAATAAGTGATGAATCTTTTCCTTTTGGATACCATAATCAAAACTCTTACATTCCTTTGAGATGTCGAAGATCCTCTTTACTACTAATACATGTGATTCCTTTGGTGCTTCTTGAGAATTGTGCCACTGTCCAGGCCATTACATCTTGTCCGAATGATGTCACATATAGTAGGGTGCCAATCATTGACCTATATTGCCTACGATCACGTAGACTTTGAATCATCATCTTTGCTCAACTTGTTGGTTTGCATGGAAGTGATAACCGGTTTTGTCTTCGATACGAACCTCTTTAGCATTTCTTTGATATGCGGTTTGAGAAATAAAATTCCTTGGATTTGGCTGGCGGTATCTAAAGTCCCGAGGAAGGGGATAGTTTCAAGTAGCGACATTTCAAATTCATTACGCATGTCTTTTGCAAGTTGCGAGCAACCTGCGCCATCATCACTACCAAAAAGTATTATCATCAACGCCAGCTTCAGTTAATAAAATATTACCTTGACTTACTTTGATGTAGGGTTGTTTATGCACTTCTTTACCGAGACGCACATTTGCGGATACTTATCTAGTCTGAAGTACCATGCTTTAGGAGCTTGTTTTATACCATACGCGACCTTCTTTAATTTACACACATGATGACAGTGTTCTATAAAGGCCGAAATCATCGATTGTTCATTGTAGACTTCTTTTTCAAGTTCTCCATTTAAAAAGCCAATTTTCACGTCCATCGGTATATACTCTAACATTTTTGGGTATGCATGAAGCTAAGAAACAAAGCAGTTGTTCCGATGCGGCAAGCGGGAAAATGTCTCTTCAAAGTCGATTCCTTCAATGTACATATCAGCACATACCAATCTTAGCTTTGTTCCTTGTAACTGTCCATCTTCATTCAATTTATTCACGAGAAAACCATTTTGTGCCGATCACATTCTTAATCTTTGGTCTTGGAACCAATTCCCAAGTGTCATTTTCTCGGCTGATCCAATTCTTCATCCGCTGGCCTTATTCCAAAATTCATCCTTAAGCTTCGGCAGGGTTTGGTTCAATTGTACATAATAATGCTAGGTGTGTTTGTTAAATTGAGCAGTTTTTCTTCTAGTCTAGACTCCTGCCTCTTTGTTTCTAGCTATTCTTTGAGTGCTTCAGCACAATTTCTTTGCATCTTAGCTATTTGAACCTTCAATTTGTAATCATTTTGTTCTAGTTCTTGAGTGTCTTTTTCTTATCTAGTTCTGCTTCGCGTTTCTTGTTTTTCTTCGCACTTCTTTTTCACATTAACTTTTATGACCTCATTAATTCTTCTTGGAAGTCAACCTCTGCCTCTTGAATTTCGCTTCTTCCATATGCTTCTTCATATTCTTCTTAGTCTTCTTTATCAAAGTCTTCTCACGCCATGAATGGAACTCTCCACATTTCCTTTTCACTGACTTCATCTTCATCGATGATGAGATGTGTCTTCTTTAGTGCAAAGTTTTTGAAAACTTTCTTTTGTAGTTCTTTTACCTTTATATGTTTATGCGCGCTTTTGAGTAGCCTTGTCATTTCTCTTTTTCTTATGAGGACATTTGTTAGAAAAATGACCAATACCATCACAATTAAAACAAATTAAAGAACATACGTACCTACCATTGGTTCCCTTGTTCAATCTTTTGGCGAAGTTGGACACTTCTTCATCATATTCCAAGATGCTGCTGGCACATATATTCTTCTTGTTCCTTTTTCTTTTGCTTTGATCTTTTGGATGCTTTGAAGGGATGCTTCTTTTACATGTCTGGATTTTCACGATTAGAGTTCTCATCTCATATCTTTGTGAAGATTCCATGTAGTTCGATCATGCTTATTGAGTTTAGATCGATCTTTCTTCTAGTACTGCGATATCTTGGGGTTGAATCTCATAGGAAGAGAGATCTTGAGTACCTTTTGAACAATTATAGATTCTTTGATTTCTTCGATTAATCCTATGATTGCATTAGTTGTTTCATCGACTTCGTAAGAAGTGGTACGTGATATTTTTCATCTTCCTTCATTTTTAGTTGTTGAACTAACCTCTATAAGTTTGAAGCTTTTCTTTGCTTTGACTTTTGAATCTCTTTAGCAAAATATTTTAGCAGGCTTGTCCCAAATCTCTTTGTGATTTACAGTATTGCAACTTTGGTGAATACCATATCAGCTGAGACCATTCAAGATGCATTTATGGATTTGGAATTATTCTCATAGAGTTTCTTTGCTTTGTCATTTGTTGGTGGAGCTGGTGGTGCTTTGTGTATCATCCTCTTGATTGCCAAACTTGAGAATCTCGTGCTTGTATATATGCCTTCATCCTTATGCTTCAAAACCTTTTGTCCATCAAGCTGTGGTATTCCCATTTTTTATGAGTTGGTACTCTCCATGATCTACCTTTCGATTGGTTAAGCCCGATTTTGAAGGAACACTGCTCGATACCAATTGTTGGATTCTTGAGATGAGGGGTGAATCGGTAATAGCGTGATTATGGCTCTTTTCTTCAAATGTTATAAATGTAGAATTATTATCAATAATGAGTAGTAAGAATGCACACAATCCACGCACATGCGGTACATAGTGTTTACATGGAAACCGTCGAGGAGAAAACCACGCCAATGCTTTCTTATATGTCTTGAAGAAGAATTACATTCATTGGAAGCATAACTTCCTTTGTTTTCGATTACGAAGCGGAAGGCTCAACCTAGTTTCGGGCTACACAACTTGAGGAAGCTCCAACTCCCAATTCTCGGCTACAACCCGGAAGGAGGCTACAACTAATGTTCTGCGGCTGCACAACCACACATCCTTGCCCATCTGCCACCCTAAAGTAGAAGTATATTTATGGAACCAATGTCACACTATTGCTGTGAGATATACCGTTGTAAACTGTACCAATAAATATGAAACAAGCATCAACCATGCATCAACATGTACCTCAATCGTAATCAACATGTACTATAAACAAGTGCGTCAACCATGCATCAACACGTAATCAGCACGTACCATAAACAAGTGCATCAATAATGCACCAACACGTAATCAACACGTACCATGAACAAAGTGCATCCAACCATGTACCAATCATGTATCCTTCTCATCAACTATGACTCATCAATATGTACCAACATCATCAACTATACACCTCGTAGCGTAATAGCCAACTCATCAAATACTTGTCTCAACCAGCCAGCACTCAACATGTACCACAACCAAAATCGCTCATCAATTTCATCGTAAATATGATTTGTAGCTACGTAATGAACTTTGGTGTATATGATCACATTCACCGCAAACCTTCCTTAACTAAAAACAAAGTTAGCATTTTCATCAAACTTTTCTTTGAATCCTCACATGCCTAGTTTTGGATTAGTCAACAACCCTAACTTGAAATAATCGCAACGCAGACGCAATGTATAAAGATATGAAATTGATACACAATGTTCTTCAAGTGTTTTACGTTCCTCAAGTGTCACTACTTGGAACCTCTGAAAGGGTGCCAACAAAACGTGACATACCTTGTTGAATTAGGTGTATTCTAGAGGCGACCTTGTAGAACTATACACATTTTTCTCCTTGAATTTGGATATGTTATGAAGAAGAAGTTATGGCGTTTTACTCGAAACACCTGATTTAAACTAGTTTTGACATTAGCCATGTTGTCCTTTCGGGCCGAAATGGGTTGCATGCAAATCAATCCGAGGCAACCTCGAACCACTTTAGTTAGGCTGCCCCTCAACGAGAGGGATGTCTCGAAGAATGTCACAATATAATCTTTAGTAAGCATGAAATGGTGGGTAGATTTATGGGTAAATGATAGTTCAGTTAGAGTTTTGGGGTTGGACCACGGAAGGCTTGATCCATTGGGCATGGAGTCCAGTGAAAATCGAAGAAGAAAGGAGATAATAGCAATGATCATATAACTTGCAGAAAGTGAGGAAAAGTAAGTCTATCTTTCAACAATTTGATAATCCTTGATCGCGGTGCGAGAAATCAACGATGTGAAATATATGTAGGGTACGGAGTGTAGTAGGGTCTTACGCAGTGGGCAGTGGAGGAAATACAGTAAACAATTACAGAAAACATAAATCCCTTTGTTATAGTAGTGTTTGTACTAAATTACAATGAAGCACATCTGTTAGTAATATGAAATGAAACTAAATATGAGAAGGCAACCTCGAACCACTTTGGATTGGAAGCTGCCCCTCCCAACCTGAGAGGGATCTCTCGAAGAATGTCACAATATAATCTTTAGTAAGCATGAAATGGTGGGTAGATTTATGGGTAAATGATAGTTTCAGATTTAGAGTTTTGGGGGTTGGACCAGGGAAACAGTCCATTGGGCATGGAGTCAAGTGAAAATCGAAGAAAGGAGATAATAACAATGATCATATAACTTGCGGAAAGTGAGGCAAAGTAAGTCTATCTTTCAACAATTTGATAATCATGATGCGGTAGCAGAAATAAACGATGTAGAAGAGAATATATGTAGAATTTTGGAAGTGTAGACTGGTCTTACACCCGCTGATAGCTGGTACAGAGGAAAAACAGTAAACAATTACAGAAAACCAAAATTCTTTTGCTATAGTAGTGGTCGTACTAAATTATAACGAAGCACATCAGTTAGGAATATGAAATGAAACTAAATATGAGACACAAGAAAACAAACTTGTAACACAGTCGTGATGGAATAATGAAGAGATAAACAATATGATAATGACAACACATGTATATCAACTGTGGGTAAGGAGCATATAAAATGAATTCCAAACAGATTTAACACAGTTGAAATAAGGAAGAACATGCTGAAAGAATCAACTGTGATGAATCTCACAGTCTCAAGTAAACATGTCATTTGTATATTCCATTCATGGCTTACAAAATAACTCAACATACAAAGGAACCCCTCTTCACAAGAGGTTTTTCCCCCAGCTCGTCCCCCGCCCCCCCTTTCTCTGTTACATCAATCCGTCTTTTTAAAAGAAAAAACTAGAATAAAACTCTTTGTGTTCCGAGAAATAAAAAACGGTTTGCCTTCTCCGGACTGAGCGACTGCCAGGTTCTTTGACAGCTCTTTGAACCGTTACTAATCGTATCGGCTTTCTCAGTCACTTGCCCATGAACGACATATTCTGGAGCTATATATCCCATGATTCCGATCTTCGGGAAGAAGCCTGGCCAATCCAAAATCTGCTATCAAACTTTCATCGAGCAATATATTGCTGGATTTGATATCGCGATGAATGATGCATACATGGAAATATTTGTGCAGATATGCAAGGCCACGAGCAGTGCCCAATATAATACCGAAACGTGTTTCCCAACTCAAACACTGCCTGGGAAACAGAAGTGGAGGAGCATGTTTGATGGCAAAAGTAGCGATGGCATCCGAGGCGTCGGCTCTGCACTCGTTAGGGGGCACGAAGACAGAGAAAGACCTAAAAGCAGGCGTGGCGCTATGTGCGAGAGCAGCCTCGTTAGGGCATTTATACGCAATGCGCGACCTCGGTCACTGTCTCCAAGATGGCTACGACGTCTAATGAAACATCATTTAAGGCTGTCGACTCCTCGTGGAAGAAAATGCATGAGAAGTCGTAGCTGCAGGCATTACTCCTCCTCTGGCATCTCTTCAAAACGCACTTAGAATAACCGCATCCCAACATGACTATTTTTGCACTGATGAAAAAGATTCAAATTCAGAGTCCGTCTTCCCGTTTCTTCAAACAAGTTGTTGTTCCTTACTCAGCGATTTTGGCTGTAATGTTCCTCCAGCCGAGCCGGACACTGCGAATAAATTTCTTGTAGATTGGTTTTCTTTGTACCCTCCTCAGCTTGGGCTTCGGCTCTATTCTAATGAAAATTGTGGCCACCCAGAAACTAGACGACATGAATTCAGAAGATGTTCGGCTTGTAGTTCCGTCAATTACTGCTCTCAGGCTTGCCAAGCATTGGACTGGAAAACCTCTCACAGATATGTGTGTATGCCCCCACAGGATTGGGATGACTTGCTTCTGGTTCTTGTCAATTTTCATATGCCTACTGTTGGATCTGTATCTAATCTTCAAGTCTTGTAATTCCACCTTCCCATGCAAGGGCCAAATCTGGTGGTCTGAGATCTTCTATAACTGCTGGTGTCTCACTTGGAATGTGCATGTACTGTTTGATGCGTTCTACAGAAACAATGTAGTTTGCAAGTGTACATTGGATTTGAATACTGGAAACCAACGATATGTTCAATGATAGACCATAAGATAGGGCCATCCCAACAAACCCACGGTTGAAGCTGTCCTTTGGGAGTAGAAACATAGTAATAACAGAGGAGCAAAGAACAGTTGCAATTAACATCTCCAGACACTGAATCGACCATTCATTCGCTGAGAAACTATGGGAAAAGGGGCTCAAATTTTTGTCAATAAGGTCGAAGTTCTTCTTCAAAAACTGATCCTCAACCCTGAAAGCCTGAATGGTCATTGTTCCTGATATGGACTCACCAAAATGATTTGCAATAGGTGATTTCGTTGTACCGTTCAGTCTCATTAGTTCTTTAGTAGAAGAAAAATAGTATTTCTAGAGTTGAAAGGTCAAATAAATTGTTGGAATGGCGGCAAACAAAACTTGCCATGTTACAACAGCCATAACTCCAATACTGCTGTAAACATTCATAGTAGATATCATGCAGACGACAAAGCTGAAAGGAATGTCTACATCAAAAATGTTGAAATCTGAAGAAACTCTGCTCAGAACTCTTCCCAACGGAGTTGCATCAAAGAATCCCATTGGTGCTTGGGATAAAAATACTGAGTAGAGCAATTTCCGAAATCTGTTACAACATGCCACAAACCCTATTTTCCACGGAGTGTAACTCCCAAAATACAACAACCCACAAACTGAATTTTTTTTCACAAATACTTGGATATGTTTTGTCACTTGCATAGAAATTTCACGGTCTGAATAATTATAGAAATAAATTTCTAGTGAAAATGGTGAGATGACCTGTAAATAACATACCTTAGAAAGCACCATCAAAAGAATTTATCCTTCCTTGCA
>SNQJ01S0044280.1:23229-33564 GCA_010110895.2 Picea sitchensis
GATATAGCTATATACCTAATCAAGTATGATACTCTGTTTCATATTCTGTTCATAGTAATCAGAGTTTTAATCATAGCAATAACCATAATCAATGGAATAAGAGTAAACAAGGAGATAGTGTTAGCATTAAAGCCTCATGGAGCTTACTAATCAGTCATGTCACGTAATCAAAGGTTTACACTAACTTTAGTTTAAGTGCAATGTGTTACTGTACCTAATCACATGGTATTCATACTAGTACAATGTATGTATTTATAGTAATCACTCTACATAGATGAGTAAGTATGGACACCACTAATGAATAACATGATACTAGTATTGATTTATCACTATTGCCTAACAAGGGGTAAGATAATACGTATTCTCCATATTAGAGCAAGCAGGTAATCACAGTGGTATAGCTTTCCATCACATATATGGGAATAGTACTAATATCGAAATCATTGGAATCAATCAACTTCAACATCTTATGAAAACACAATTGTTCCTTGTTCATTAGCATACTTGTTTCCCTAATCTCTTGTGTAAACTATATAAGCATGACAATTCACATTCCTTTATGTTGATTTGATATACATATTACTATCTTATGTAATTACTGCCTATGTGGGTTACCAGTTAACTTGCTTGCCTGTATTCCCTATGTTATAGGTCATATAAGCACGACAATTCCCATTCCTTTATGTTGATTTGATATACATATTACTATCTTATGTAATTACTGCCTATGTGGGTTACCAGTTAACTTGCTTGCCTGTATTCCCTATGTTATAGGTCATTCTTAAATATATACTTGGAACTAGCACATTGAGGCATATGTAATAGACCAACTAGTACTCTTTCCATTGATTTGGTATAACTAGCTCTTATATCCTGAACACTAAGCCTGTAATACAACATGAGTTTGTATTCAACCAGTGTGCTTATGTATGACTAGTATGGTAGCTATTGATCAAGTGGCAGTAACAGGTTCACCAAAGACATGAATATGGATACAGGGGAAACGTATGGGCTGCATACTTAAATGGTGTATTCTATAATATACAGGTAACTTATACTCATTTCTCTATCTTACGAGGATAAAGCTCTACCTATTCAATGGGAATCACTTGTTACAAAGGGTTTGAATCTCATGTTTCAATGAACACTATGCCTAAGTAATCAATAACACATAAAAGATTATGGTCTTACAAGTAGAAGTAATGGAGTTATAAGTATAAGTAATGAAGTTGTAAGTATAAGTAATGGTGTTGTAAGATCAACTAAGCAGGTAAGCTCGTGATATCGATCTATACATAATAAGGATAGAATCAAAGCCCTTATATTTATATAACATAATGAAACCTGTATCAATGCTTAAACATGCTTGAAACTGATGTTTACCCACATTGATTTGGAGTAACAGGGATAATCACAGCTCTTTCATTACTCAAACTACAAGCACCAACTACAAGCTTCACAAATAGAGGAAAAAAGGTATCTACGTAATCAATAAGAGCTAAGGTATTGATATCACCTATATATGGTTATGGTTCATGTGTTGTTATTACATATTACTGGTCCGATTCCAGTGTTCACATAGATAGAGTGATTAGGATGAATACCATAGATATAGGGAGATTAGTTACATAGAGCATGTATACTAACAAGCATCAATACAAGTGCTTATATAGCTAGTATATCCTAGTAATAGCTTATGTAATCATAACATGGGATTACTACTCTCTTTGAATAGGTGGGAACCTGTATTCACTATGATTCACGAACCAATAGGATACCTGCTTTATCTCCATAATATATGTATCCCTTGTATCTGCATCAATACGAGCTAGTATCAATATGTTACAGCTCATCATGTTTACACGAGACTATGTTACCTCATTACTTAAGGCTATAGAGGGCATGCATATCACTATTCCCGTAAGCAATAGTATCATGTTATTACTGTACAAGCTTCTTGTTAGTGAAACAAAACTCTTGTTAGTCACTCTAATAACCATAGATCACATATTATGTATATACTGATGGTGAAATAGGTGTTATAATGAGTAGTGATAAGCTCAGAATAAGCAATAGTGAACATAAGGTGTACTGTTTCCAGCTTAATCCACGTAATTAAGGGAACATATTATAGTAATGGTATCGTAAGCTGCTCTTTATAAAATAGTAAGCATCAAAGAACAAGCTATTCCGTAATATGAGCTGTAATTTATACATAGCTCTTTCCCATAATAAGGTTCATCAAGCACAATGAAGCATGAGACTAATCATCATGTACGAGCTTAGTTTACAGAACACTTGCTTAAGTATAGTGATTTCCATTAGTATCAAGTATTGGTAACATCATTGGAGTATCAACAAGTACTGAGCTCTTACGAGCATTCAATGGAGATACTAGTGATGAAAGCAACATGTATCTAGTAATGAATAACACTACTTGTAACCCTTACTTTGTATTGGAATCAGATCATCTTATTATGTAAAATACTGTGATGTATGGGCTAGCTCGAATACTTAGAATAAATGTATCAAATTATCACTATTATTACCATATCTATTCCTGTGAGATTACAATGATAACAGGGAAGTGTTACTGGTTAGTATGAATACCATATCTCTTGTATCGAATTCATCTTATCACAAAGGAAGCTGGTTCTACTTATGACATATATGATATGACAGTTTGTACCTGTATTACTTATGCTAGGTTATGTCTTATTCATCTGCTTTGAGCTTATTGTTTAAGATGAGCTTAGCACTAGTAGTAATACGTGATCTGCTCTTAGTTTACCATTACTTATAGCTTACCTTTATAAGTGTTATGGAGATTATAGATATTACGTCTATTCCAACATAAGTAGTAGAAGTAAGCATAATGATTCCAGAGAGTATAATCTATGTAAACACAGTAACCTGAATAAACAAAGATAGTGTGCATACTAGGCTAAACCTATCATTAATGTTAATTATGGAAACAACATATCCGTAATCACACTTAGTTACTAGCAGCTGTGATAAGACGTTTCACCATGTTTGATATAAGTACTAGGTATGAGCTTAGATAACCAAGCAGCTTCAACTAAGCTAAGCTTCATATATGATTAACCACCAGTATTCAGAGTATCTAGTAGTCTAAATACCATGGAACTAAGACTGATTAACTAGATTGGTATCTGTTTTACCAGTGTAAGAATTCCCATAACTAGTACCTTGTTATTACTTGTACTTACAACTGCTTATACTGATTGCACTCATAGTAATCTCCATATCTATTGCACTCACTCATATGCTTAGTCATACTAGTAAGCTTTGATCACTCATTAGTGTTGCTATTGATTAGATCGTGTACAAACCACTTCTCATATTTGATTACGGATTTGCTTAGACTGATTGATTAGGATAAGTAGATCAATTACACTTATATCTCTATAAGCATGTATGACGAGTATTACCATTAGATCACTGGTTTCAACATGACATGGAAAGTGATGTAGAAGAGTAATGACACGTTTTAGCTAAGATCTTATGTATGATTATCACCTAGTACTAAACCCATTCTATTTATAAACACTATTGGTACCTTCTTCTATTATGTATGATTATCACCTAGTACTAAACCCATTCTATTTATAAACACTATTGGTACCTTCTTCTATTCAAGGGTTGATGTCCTAATCTTATGGGAATAACTAACATGAAGCTAAGATACATAGCGGCTTAGTTTACCCTATATGATGAATACTAGACGTGTTAAGCTTTCTCATATTACTAGTACGGTTTCAATTCCATAGGTTGAGTCACCATATCGAGTTATGTATTATCTATAACTACTAAGTAATGTGTAAGTGATTACTATAAGCTGATTACCATCGGAGATGGACCTAGCACGTATTACAGATTGAGTTAAACTTAGGTCAACTGTTCCTACAATGGTAATCAAACTGGTTTAGCTAATCGATCACACAACACATGATGTAAATATGAGGTTACTAGTACTGATTACACTACCTTATTTCCATAACATCTCTATCGTATTACTTCAATAGTGGAAACTAACACTAATCTTCCATTACCTTATTCACTCTAATTAGGGTAGATACCATGATTCCAGTTCTAGCTCTGGCTGCCATGAAACAGGTTCATTACTGCTACTGATTTGATTGTCAATAACACACATAGGAAACCCTGTAAGTAATATAAGGAACAATTCCCAAGCCTGATTCCATAGAAGAGCTTTGGTATCACTCTCTCATGGACTTGCACCCGTATTACTGTAAAGATACGAACAAGGAAGCCGATGATACCTCAGCCTTACCACCTCAAACTAAACCTCGACAAACATAGAAACGTGAAGCACAACATGAGATGCTTCTTATACATACAGATTAGGCTCGGCTGGTAATCCCGTGATTCAGAATATGTACTCATGAGTTACTATCTGTAAGGATTACCGATGGGCTCACCATCACCATGCCTAGACATGAGTCCATTTACCATTACCAAGCCAGGCGGAAAGCAGATGCTTAGCCATGCCATAACGTAGACGCTAAACCTGAAAGCCATTTCAAGCCCATCACCAATGCTGGAAAGCAAATCCTCCCTTACGGTCGGATAACCCAATCAATAGCGAATTGGAACAACACCTAAAGGAGTTCCAGAAGCTACGACAACAGATCCAACAAACACAAAATATGCAGATCCAAGAGTTGGACTCGTGAGCTAGAGAGAGCGGTAGGAGAAATCCAATAGCCTTGGGATGATGTAAAATAATAGCAAAATTAGTCAAGAATGTGGTAGAGATCCCCTTTCTCTATATTTCTATGGAGAGATTCATCGAGCCAATTGAAAAACAATGGACGGTATCAGCATATTTGGTTACAACATATTCTAATCTCCGCGGAGCACTCGACTCAAAGCGGTATTCTTAAAATCGTAAGCAATACCGGTTTAAACATATGAATCATTAGAGACAACATGCCCAATAGTGAGAGAAACAACCTTAGGAAGCTTGGAATTAATAGTTGGACAATTACCTCTTTCTATCAATCGTATCTCTAGGGTAGCTCCCTCTATGGCGAGTGTAGGCGACATCAGATCAACGTGTTATTCCTTAGCATCCTTGGAAATAAACCGGAAAATTGAGAATGATAGGCAGGACGAGGATCAGAACCAAGTGGAGTATAGAAATTCCCATCGGTAGAAGCTGGTGAGCCATCAATCGAAAGAAACAATGATGCAAGTAAGCGAAGGTAGGCCTAGGAATTCTAATATAAGTTTCGTTACTCCAATCCTCTTTCTAAACCATCTTTATATAAGTCATCATTTTCAACCAATAGCTTGTCAAAAACTACTGGGCATCATCCCTCACTTTTCTTGGGAACTTATCACTCACAACTGGAGCAAATCCTACTTCTATCTGCTATAAACAAACAATAGGCTTAGCGCTAGATCCTAGCTAGTACCGTTGAGCAGAACCAATTGCGTAGTATGAGTCATTCCCTCCAATCGTGATTAGTGCACTTGGTCAATCATTTGAATTAAAGCTTCAATACCAAGGGGAGCAACATATGGGGGTGGAAAAAAACTACTTGTATTTATCAGTTCAGGGTGGATTCCTTCCATCCTTAGGAGCTTTGTAATCAGTTGAATATTGAGAGGCAGATTCTTGGGAAAAACCAAAAGTATGGGAATAGGCAGAACTTACTCAATCGTACCAGCATGCATTTCTTAGTGCCGGTGAACCACTTTAGTACTCATTCATTACTCCTCAGCCATCTCCCTCGGATCTACCCGGGAGCATCCTTCTATTGCATGGTAGGATAGCCTAATTATCGAGTTGGAGAAGACATAGCAGAAATGTTATTTAGTGCCGGTTCAAAAGTGACTGAACTGGAGGATTAAAAGCTTAGGGTGAAAACAAAAGAATCAAAATTGGAGGTGCCGCCACCATCCATTCAGAAGGTACCCCTATCGACTTGTACGGTTGACCCAATATCATCCATTACTATACATGAATAAATGCAATCAATCGGTCTAGTAGTTGGGGCAAGACAAGGTTAAAAATAAATCGTGGTTAGAGCTACTCATAGAGGAATCTAATAAGCATTGGTTCAGTCATATCATGTTAAGTATTGGTAGGAGTAGGCACCTTCTCAATAACAGTAGCTATAGCAGGTGAACGAAGAAGTAGATATAGAGAAGAGAGTTACTAAACACATGCATTCTAAGCTCAGTTGGGTTGGAACATTATACTCTTAAAGAAATGTATACATTTCCAATCCAAGAGACCTTATTCATAGCATTATTTTAGTGAGCCAGGGTATAGCTTTTAGCCCGAACGACGGAGTGTGAGAAAGCAATTCCTAGGCAAGAAGGCTCAGTACCGGGTGAGAGAACCATAGTAGTATCTTTTTCCAGGCGCGTAAGGGAGAATGGTCGCATATAGATACCTTTAATATCAATAATTTCTCATTCCTTGCCTACTCCCTGGGAACCCAAGTAAGCCTTTCTAAGCATATCTCATTCTAAACCAATATATCTTTCTAATTGTAGAACAACATCGCTCCTGGCTCGGAAAGGACCCCTCTCACTCATATCATTCCCAGGTGTTGTTCCAAGTTGTATTGCCTCATCATAGACAAGTTAGTTCCCCATGTTTGTTGTAAGCCCTGCTATTCATGCATATGTCTTGTGGTGCGGATTCACACATAGTTATCCTCTTATGCTTAGAGAGGATGTGGAGTCATAGAAATTGAGTCTTCGATTAAGGGGGGGAATGTGAGATGGATTTATCTCAGAATGTGATAGACCAAGTTATGATTAAGGGAGAGTTTAACATTGATGAACCATGTAGTTGAAAAGAATTCCTAGAGGGCTGGCGGTTACAACGGTTGATGACCCATGGATTGATTTTTATATGGACGTCAATAATCAAATGCAGGTACAAGAGGAAGCATAAGAAAGTTCGAAAGATTGAATCCCTGACAGTGATGAAGATATGACCACATAGATATTTAGATAAGTAGTCATTAAGGGAGAGTGTTGGAATATATAATTCCTATTTATCGAATATGTTTGCTAATGTATTGAGAATCAATCTCTATGTGAGTTGTGTGATCCTATTCTTAGGAGGTTGTTTGAGAGTTGGATTTGTGGGATCCTAGTTTGGAATAAGTTATATTTGATAACAACCATATGAACTCTATATATTGTAGTTACATTGTATTGTATGTATTCAGTAATTCAATAGAACATTGTGTGTTCTCAATTATTTGTCTCTACTCTCCCATTTTATCTCCAGGGCACTCAATTCTCGCAATTGGGGCATCATACCTACGAGCAAAAAAAGATGGAAGTGTTGGAGTATAAAAACTAGAGCTAGGTGGTAGAGAAGAGATAAAGTATAGTAGAGGTTGGTAATCCCCACGAGCTTTTTACTCACTGGTTGCGGCATTAACAAGGCTCGGTGAGAAATCTATTCTCATGTTGGAACCTAATAATATAAGTCATTTTGGGATTCATATCGTGTGAATGTAACTTTGTTTAAGCTCTTACTCCCCCAGATTGTGTATTTTTTACTCGTACTATCGAGAAATTTATAGGTGCAATGATTATAGGAGAGATGCACATATTGGTGGAGATTTCACATCTCCACGACGACCTCTATAAACGATACAATATGTGTGGTATTGGAATCCTACCAACCATGTGTGGTATTAATTAGTAGCCTAGGTATTGGAAACCTCTCCTATGGCGTATGAGAGGGTGGAAACTACTCTGTGAGGAGGCTAAAGGAGGTGGGAAAGCTGTCTCGATTGGCATGGCGTATAAAATGGTCAAAGATGTTGCTCAGTGAATATGGCTTTGGTAAATCTTTATCTATTAAGCTGGTGTATGATATGTGGAAAATCTCTAGCTATTAGAAAATGATCTGGTAAATTCTCCCACGTGAAGCTGGCATATGTATATGATATCCCCTCTACAAAGGTGTAGGGGAGGGGAAAACTTACTCTTATAATTGGCGGGCAAAAGCTATTCAATTCAGTGAAGCTGTCGTATGAGGCTTTCGATGTTAACCCGACGTAGATACTGTCGTAGGTATCTGGTAAATTCTACTTTTTACCATGGCGTATAGAAATGGGATATTCTCCTATGTGAAGGTGTATGGGATGGGATATTATATTGCATAAACCTAGCGTATGAATGGGAAAAACTGCTCTTCAAACCTAGCCGTATGATGTTTTACGAATTTCTCCTGCACGAACATGGCATATGGGATGGGAGGTACCTAGTTTTTAGATTCCCAACCTAGTCCAGATAGTGGGTTAGCTTATATGCTACTAGTTCCAGTCCTTGATTGATATAAATATGCAGGAACAGTAGTCGACCCAACAACAATAGAAGTAGCACCACCACCAAGGGCATAACATGAAGCAGATATAGTTCCAGGAAAGGCAAATCCAAAGTCCGTACTAGTTCAAGTCAATTGTTGAAACAATGGTAACCATCTACAAATTCAACCTTCCAATGCATGATTATTAACCAAATACTTCAGTGTGGAGTGATCTATGGAAAAACTGAAATGCCCACCCAATAAGTAATGACAAAACTTTTGCAATGCATACACATAACCAATGCTTCAACTTCCGCCGTGGTGTAGTTGTGCTCTACTTGTGATAGCTTGTGACTAGCAAAGTATATTGGGTGATCCATATCCCCTTCTCCCGTTTATGCTAAGATAACACCTAGAGCAATGTTCAAGGCATCCACAAGTACATTAAAGTATAGGGACCGATTGGGGAAAACCAAAATTGGGGCACTAAAGCAAGATTTTCCTTTGGTATCATGAAAGAAGTTTCACACTCTACATTCCATTGAAAGGCTTATTACTTCTTCAACAATTTTTCCATCAACTCTATTATAGAAGCGTAGATGCGTATAAACCTCCCGTAGTACCTATGTAACCCAAAGTAGATCGCAACATTCAAAAATTGGTCAAGGCAAGTAAATTGACAATTGCAGGTGCAGGTGGGACTACTGCTCGCTAAGAAGCAAAAGGATTTGGCCCGACTATGGTGCTGCGACGACTGGATCATCCGTGGGTGGATATACTGGTTAATAAACTGAATCCACTTGGTATGGGGTTGCAGGGTCTTGATTTACATATGGTCATGGAAATAGATCCAAATGAAGGTAAGATGAGACCAGTTCAAGGTAAACCACTAGCTTTTCATCTGCCTCTGAATCTTGGTCAACCATCATAGCCATATATTTACCATTCAACCATACTCCAATGGACTAAAATGACACACTATTAATATTTATTGTTATTGCTTGGGACTACATTAGAGGACGTCAAGCAAGGTGTCTACAATATTTGAAACTCAATCTCCTCATAGTAAGTATTCCTTATCATTCAACCATAGGCCAATACACAGTTTTTTAGTAAGAATGATATCACAATTATGCATTGATTGCATAAAAATCTGCATATACTATTAGTATCTTTGGTTGGAACAATTAACTTTTAGAGTTTCTTTGTGCAAGCACCACCTTCACCTTGAATGAGTCTCGTTTCACAATATTCTCTTTATTCGTCATCAACTGAAGGGAAAGCAGTTACCGCATTTAGAAAAGTGTTGTACATGCAAAACATCGATCAGGAGGATATGATTTTGAAGTTGACATTGTGGGCTGTGGAAAATTCCAATCAAATATTTGTTGTCTTGATAAGGTTACAGAAGCCTTGGAATTAATGATACAATTTGAGGATTAAGTGCACATACTTGAAGATTGGCAAAAGTTAGTGTTTGATATAGTGAATTATGTGGTTTATCTTTACACTTATCTTTAGTAGTCACTCAAGAAATAGGAGTCGTCATCTTGAATATCCTTATTGCAGTTTTACAAAGTACCTTTTTTACATTACTTGTCTATGTAGTTTTTACTTCTTGGACAATGTCATTGGATTCATCATCAATAAACAACACCTCTATTTTCCTACTTGAATCCTTAGTTCTTATCTATATTTGATTTTGGACTCAGATTTGAACATCATTCAAGAGTATTCAAATCCAAGAAATAAAGTTTTAAGATTTAAGATGTTCCATGCCTCCATTGGGGTGCAATATTTAAAAACAAGGTCAGTTTTGTAATATAATTATATATAATTGATTTTGGTAAATATTTATTGTTATAACCTTTGAAATTGATACATATATTTTTCATGATGGTTGTGTCTCCCACTAGTTATAGGTTTCAACAAGTTCAACGAACTTGTTTGAGTCGATGTATGTTGAAATTTGGTAGCTTGGAGGTACTTCTGTATTCGCAGCG
>SNQJ01S0044280.1:36781-59128 GCA_010110895.2 Picea sitchensis
ATTTGTTTGCTTGAGTTGTATATGAGCAATCTTTCAGTTTCGTAGATACACTAGAACAAGGAAATGGAAGAATGTCACCACTTTGGATGTATGTTGTCCCCCATAACTATGTCCTAAAGTTTTTGGATCCACAAATAGGCAAGGTTTATGTAGTGTTGGTGTGGGCTCCCTTGTCGAATGTACACTTGGGTTGAGATTAATGAGATTTCAAGTTTGCGGAGCTGGGAGGTACTTTGTGTATAAACATTCTAATCCATAATGGTAAGCTATTACAAATGCAAAAGATACATTGATTCACATGGTGAGTTATTGTTGGGCATGATGTCACAAGGATATTTGCATGAAATATGGCTTTCGATCCTGAAATAAATTGCAATTAGAATAACCAAACTTCGAGAGGCTATTATTAGGGAAAATCAATGCTACACACCATCTCTAAAGATTTGGAATACATAATTTAACGGTTCCTTAAAGTATTTATAAAGGACACAAAAGCAATAACTTCATTATTTTTCGAGTACTCTTTCTCTAGAGTTTTGCGAACCACTTGCTTTCACTATTTGCTATTACATTTGCATTCCTTGTTCTCACCCCACGATGTATAGCAATAATCCCCACAATTGTCTTTCACTATGTGTGAGATCATGCCACCAAAGAACTGGAAACCCATTGGGAACACAATGAACACTAGAGTGGACTTTGATTGGACATAGTTGTTAGCATATTGAAACGTGTTAAGGGAGCTAAGAGGCACTATTTGTGGAATTCAGGATTAGTTCAAGTTGCTTGTGTTCTAGACGTGGCTGAGTGTAAACAATGGTGCATTGGTTTTGAAGAGGTACAACCAGAACACTAGAGTAGTCTCGATGATGAAGCAAAGAGTGGAAGGTATTGTTGTGCTTGCAACAACCCCATTAACTTTTGAGAAAAAAATGGGGTCCTACCTTAATATTTTCATTGGTTTGGGTATGCTTCTTTTTTTTGGACAATATATTGACTTTGATTCTTCATTGCCTTGTTGAATTGTGTTTTTGAGTTTGTACTAGTGCCATTTGAGTTGACAAATGCACCAATTGTGTTTATGAGTATGATGAATGGGATGTTTTGACAATATCTTGATAAGTTTGTGCAAGTGTTTTTAGATGATATTTTGATATATTCTAGAACATCAGAGGAGCATGAAGAACATTTAAGGCTAGTATTGTAGTGTCTTAGAGAGCATAAGTTGTATGCTAAATTTTTTAAGTGTTCGTTCCTTTAATCAAAGATTCGTTATTTAGGTCATATAATTTTAGGATAAGGAATTGTTATAGATCCAACACAGATAGAGGAGATTATGGATTGGTCGACGCTTATGAACATACACGAGGTATGTAGCTTTATATGTTTGGTTGAGTATTATAGGAGGTTTGTGGAAAGATTTTTGAAAAATGTGATTCTTATCACGAAGTTGTAAAAGAAAGATAAGAAATTTGTATGGATGGAGCAATGTGAACACATGTTCCACAAGCTTAAATAGTTGTTGACGACAACACCTATACTAAAGGTACATACATGGATACGGATTTTTTGGTGTGCACTGTTGCTTCAAAAGAAGGATTAGGTGAAGTACTAATGCAAGAAGGTAGGGTGATTGCCCATGCTTCACTAAAGCTTAGACCGCATGAAAATAATTGTGACACATTACTTAGAATTTGCAAAAGTAAAATAATAAAATGAAAATGAGATAATGAAAATTTCCAAGTATAAAAGATATACCTTAGATAATGATAGACTATTGAGATTTCATAGAATAATGTACGTACCTCCAAATGAAAAAAATTGGACGTTGATACTCAGTGAAGCACATAGAGCAGCGTATATGACTCACTCTGGAGTGACAAAGATGTATGTGGATTTGAAATTGTTATTATTTTGAAATTGAATGAAGAAAGATGTAATAGATTACATGGCTTGATGCTTGAAATGTCAGCAAGTGAAGGTTTAACATCAACAACCATAAAGATTCTTACAATCACATACAATACAAAAATCTAAATGGGAAGTGACTTCGATGGAATTCGTAGTGGGATTGCTTATGACATTGAAAATATATGATTCGATCTTGGTAATAGTACGTACTTGACCAAGAATGCTCATTTTATTCTAGTGAAAAATACGATTGAAACATAAAAATAACAAGAGTTTTTTGAAATATGATAGTGAGAGTACATGTAATTCTAAAGAAAATAATTTTAGACAGAGGATCAATGTTTATGAGAAGGTTTTGGACTAATTTCCAAGAGGCCTTGGGTACTCAACTTAATTTTCATACGACATATTATCTTGAGATAAATGGACAAACAAAAAGAGTGAATCAAGTGTTGGAGGATATGTTGTGTATATATGTTATGGACTAGTAGAGTCACTGGAAAGAGCAATAACATTTACCTCTTGTGGAATTTGCATATAACAATAGTTATCAGAGTTCAATGAAGATGACACCTTACAATTTTTTGTACAATATACCCCATCAAATTCTTGTTGGTTAGGATAGACTTCAAGACATAGATCTTATTGGACTTGAAGTAATTCAAGAAATGAAAGAGCAAATGAAAACAATCAGAGAGAGATTAAAAGAATCTCAAGATAGAAAACAAATGTTATATAGATGCACATAGAATTGATAGAAGTTATAAAGAATGGGACAAAGTGTTTTTGTGAATTAGATTGCAAAATAACTCTATTAAATTTGGCAAGCGAGCCTAGTTGTCACCACGATATGTGGGACAATATAAGATTACCAAAAGGTTGGAACCAATTGCTTATTGTCTTGCATTGCCATCATCCTTAGATTATGTGTTTGATGTCTTTCATGTTTTAATTTTACACCATTATCCTTTAGATCCTTCTCATGCCATCAATTTGAGTAATTTGTAGGTGTTGGACGAGGGGGTCTTGAAGGCCGAATAGATCCACATACTGTATTCTTGAACTCAACAATGCTGACAGTTTTTGGTTGACCAAGCAAAGGTACAATGAGGTAACTATAGGTCTAGTTCAATTGCTTGAGAGGACGCAATTGAGATGCGTCAATATTTTCCATATTTGTTTTAGAACTTGAGGATGAAGTTCCCTGAAGATGGGGTGTATGTAGTTCCCTCTTTTTCTTTGACGTTATTTGATTGATGTGTTGCTATTATTTGAGGGCATTTTGGTTATAAGAATGCCTTGTTGATGTTTTGGTAGTAGTGGGAGTTATTCCCTCCTGGACAACTTTTCTTAGAGAAGAAGAAGATTACAAGAAGTCAAAGGAAGACCATTGAACAATTGAAGAACACCCCGGAAGAGAAGTTGGCCCACAAGAAAATAATAAAGTGGAAACAAAATTTCCAGGAAGAGAAGTTGGCCCACAGAAAAAATAATAAAGTAATTTGAAGACCCAAAACAAGAATTTGGCCCCAGATAGGCGCCAAGATTAGTATAAATACAAGGCAGGATCAGTTCATTTGAAAAACACTCATAACTCTCCTCCTATAGTGCGCATAAGGTAGTGGTTTTGTGGCAATTACAATTTTTGGTCTCTCTTCTTATGCGCCCCTATCTTGGAGATGTGCTAGGGTTGGAGGATCCTTTTCTTGGTATGACAAAGAGATAAGTACTTGTTATTAGGGTTTCTTCATTGCTTGTTTTGCTTTTGTGAATAGAGCTTGTTCATGGTTGTATTGTATTATCAGAAATATTCTCTCTAAGAAAAGTTGGTTGGGTTTTTCCCCGAGTTTGGGGTTTTCCCCAGATAAATATTTGTGTCTTCTTGTGCTTGTCTATCTGCTTCTAGATCCTGCTTATATTTTCAGTATATGGTTATTGAATGTTAAATGAAGATCAAAATACTTTGGTAAATCTACTGCTACTAATTTAAAGAAAATCTAACATGGAATCATAGCAGGTTACCTTCAGAATGGTCTAATCACTGGAAGGAAGATCGTACATTGTTGTGATTTTCTGCTGCATAGATCTAAACTTGTCAAAATCGTTGAGCAATTTATTGGAGGACGCTGAGATTAATTTTTCCATAGATCAACTCGCCCTAGCCTAGTGTATCTATTGGTGGTATCAAATTACAACTTGGTGAAAGTTGAGATTTCATAGTAGCAGTTGCAGTTGCCAGTTACAATTGCAGTTGCAGTTGCAATTGCTAGTTACAGTTGCAATCACCAGTTATAGTTGCAATTGCAATTTCCAGTCGCCAATTACAGTTGCAGTTTCCAGTCGCTAGTTGCAGCAGTTGCTAGTTTCCAGCCACAGTAGCAATTGCAATTGCTAGTTACAATTGTAGTTGTAGTTGCAATTGCCAGTTACAGTTGCAGTTGCCAATTACAGTTGCAATTGCAATTGCCAGTCGCCAATTATAGTTGCAGTTGTAGTTTTCAATCGCTAATTGCAGCAGTTGCCAGTTTCTAGTTTCACCCACCTTGAGATTAGAAGACACGCTGAATGGTGCTACAAATTTAAGAGGTACACACTTGTATATAAGTTATATCATGAGGGTGTTTGCAGGAAAAATGACATTTGTCCAAGTAGTGACAGTAGATCCAAAAGGATCTTATATCTATTGAACTCAGAGGAAGCCCAAGAGTTAGAGGCAACAATGGTGATGTCTCCTACAATATATGACAACTTGAATCAAATAGGGCAACAACAATTAAGACTCCAGGTTCCAGGTTTGATTGATGTATCATGATTTGCTTTATATAAGGTTAATACTTGTTGCATCTCAAGAAAATGTTGTAGCTATGACAAAAACCTTTAGAGGCCTATTACTGCCAAGTACTATTGCTATGATCATCATGCAAATGCTCACTGTTTAGTACTAATGATGCACTTGTTTGCAATATGAAATTATTCTCCTCTAGGAGATCTTGTTTTGTTCTGGGCAAGTTACCATGGAGGAATAATCGGTCACACCACTAGAAAAGTGTTGTTTTTGTTTCTTGTTCTTGTATTTTTGTTTTGGATCTTGTCCCGGGTAGGTTACAAGTGATAGCTATGAAAGGGAGCTATAATGACGATTGCATGAGGCAACATATTAGATGGTCTATGGTTTGAGACACATAGTAGACTTTCTAGACATGGAGTTGTATACATGACAATATACATCCATATACCGAAGGCGAAAAGGACGAAGTTAGAACCTTATGGAAAGAAGGATATTTTTGTGGGATAAAGAGTGTTCCACATAGAGATTGATAGTGAGGAGCAGAAGGCTTCGTAGGATGACCGTACAATTTACTTGTTCACTCTTCAGAACATCAGGAAGAGTCGTAGAGCCAAAAGGGCCAGTGAATCTACCCAGAGACGTGGTAGTGACCAGGAGAGACAAGCATGGCTTCGTGATACTTTGCAAGATGTAGTGAGACATGCAGTTCTTTGTGATACTCAAAGTTTCTCGAGCTACATAGAGTCATGGTTATGAGGAGTAGGTGGCTCCACCAGTGGTGAGGCAGACAACCCCACCAAGTACCAACTCAGAGGGAGTCAAGTTCAAGAGGGAGATGACAAATCCCTACAACCCCCAATAGAATGGGGTTGCAGAGAGAAATAATAGATCAATTGTAGAAGCATCTAAAAGGAAATGATGATCATGACCGAAATTACCCATGCATCATGGTTGAAGCATCGATATATGTCGAGAACAAATTCCTCACAAGATGTTGGGGGCAGACATAGAAAAGTGTTCATCGAGGAAAGAAACAAAATTGACCATGAGGATATTTGACTGCCTAGTGTACATACATGTTCCCAAGAAAAAGAGAACAAAGCTAGAGCTTTCAAAAAATATAAAGAGTTTCACATGGATGAGGACAAAGAGGAACAAGAGGCTCCAAGGGGCCTTAATAATGATTGACTTTTACTCGGAAGAAGATATCCCAAAAATATCGAATGAATGAAGGTAGAGCTAAATTATTGGTATATCCGTGGAGAGGTTACAGTTACTAAGAAGAGACCAACATGGCTCTAGAACACTTTGCAGGAAGCTAAGAAACATGTATCTCCAAGTGGCTCTTTCAAAGAGAGCAAGAAACCACACAAGTTTTCCCGGCTATGTGGCAGTGAGTAAGATCATTGATTTATAACCTTCCACTTATGAGGAAGCTGCTAAGAAACAAGTGTGGAAGGATTCCATGTTGGAAGAGTATCAATCCATCATGAAGAATGATGTGTGAGAAGTGGTTCCGAGACAAGAAGGGAATTCAGTGTTGAATTCCAATATTGATATAACAAATCAAACATCTTTAGGATATTGACATAGAAATTACAATCACGAGATTTGTGTCTTGAGGATTCTCCCAGCAAAGGGGTGAAGACTATGACGAGACATTTTCTTTAGTAGCCAAGGTACACTTCTATTAGATCTACTATTTCTATTTATACATTATGGGTTGGAAATTACACCGGATGGATGTCAAGATTGCTTTCTTGAATGGGGTAATAGAGGAAGAAGTAGCCATAGAAAGCAACCACAAGTTTTTGTAATCCATGGGAAGGAGTCCCATGTTTGCAAATTGAAGAAATATTTATCTGCAGACTTAGCAGGGCACCTAGGGCATGTGAGGCACCTAGGGCATGGTATGCAAGAATACACAATTATTTTATGAGCTTGGGTTTACAAAGAGTGATGCAGATATCAACCTTTACTATAAGGTTGAAGATGATTGCCGTGATTTGGTCCTATATGTGGATGACTTTTTTCTTATAGGGGATGATAAAGCTCATAGATGGGTGAGAGAGGGAGCTCACTTTAGAGTTAGAAATGAAGGATCTGAGTTTGATACACTATTTCTTGGGATTAGAGGTGTGAGGCCAAATGAGATTTTTCCTTGTGAGAAAATATTGTTGAGATCCTACAAAGATTCAAAATGATTAATTACGTAGTCCATGGCTACACCTATGGTTATGAATATGAAGCTCTTGAGTAATTCATCTTCAAATTTGGTTAGTCCCATGATGTACAGATAATTGACCGAATCCTTGATGTACCTAGTTAAAAACATGAAATCATATGCACAAAACATACAAAGCAAATGCATAACAAAAAAAAAAAAAAAAAAAAAAAAAAAAAAAAAAACATGTTTTGAGGTACCTACATAGTACAATTGGATATGGACTTAGATAATATGCAGGATGATGAAGTAAAGCTCACAGTTATCTGAGACTTTGGTATGGTAGAAGTCACAGGTGGACAAGAAAGAGTATATCAGGTTGTTGCTTGAGTTTGGGATCATGTATGATCATCATGGTTGGCTTGAGAAAACATGTCATTAGTGACACTCAGTACAACGGATGTAGAGTATATAGAAGCTAGTATTCCAATTCATGAAAGTAGTGTGGTTTTGAAGTTGCTTGCGGGGATTGACAGCAGATCAGGATGGATAAGCTTTGATATATTGTGATAATCAAAGTTGTGTGAATATTTAAGAGAAATTTAGTCTTTCATGAAAAGCCAAAGCATATAGAGATCAAATACCATTTCATCAGGGACATGAATTGAGAAAAGGAGTAGTGGAGCTTCTGGTACATTCGTACTGATGAGTAGACAACATACATTCTCACCAAGTCTTTGTCTAGGGTGAAGTATGAGCACTTGAGAGACAAGCTTGGCATGATACTTGGTATCCACCTTTACTACATTGGAAAAATTACCTTGATCTAGTGCGACATTATGGATAAAAATTGGCTGCCGAGAAAATGAGAATTTTAAGTTTTTTTTCTCCATCTTGCCCAATATCATCGCACTTGCGACGTACTTTTAAAATCATTGCAGAGAGGCGATGTTGAAGCCGTGGCTCTTTGCGACAATATCAAATGTGTGTTGCACTTGCGACGATGTGGACATTAGGTTGTCCCCCAAACATTCACCCACTATTTGACAAAGTCAACATTGACTTAATCAACATTCATCGGAATTATGACTTTCTGTCCGTTGCACTTGCGACGGTGTGGACACTAGGTTCTCTCCCTAACGGTCTCCCACTATTTTTCGACAAAGTCAACACTGACTTGGTCAAATTTCATCGGAATTGTGGCGTTATTAAATCTTTAAATATGTTGCATTTGACGGATTTGCGACAAGTTTGCTATAATAGCGAGGGTTCAAAAGGGGTACAAGGTCTTCTTGGCAAACACAAAACACGTTTTTTTTTCATATGTTATAATAGAAAAATATAATAGATATTCTATTATACACCACTCAATTTTATAAGATAATTATGAGTATATGTCTATGGGGAAGAGTGTCATAAAACATTAGAGGTGGAAAAAATTAAAGAAGGGTGAAAAGGGTGATGATAAATGTTATTGTCATTGCAAAAATTGTTGTACTAGATTTCCCAAAAGAGTTTTAATAGCAACAACTAAAACAATTGTAGAAAATATATATGGGCACATTGATGGAGGATCAAATGAATATTGTCCCATGGTATATATATATATTATCACATTTTAATATTGATTGTATTCTTAAACTTTTATACTGTTTATACATTACTAATGTTTTCATGATTGTTTGTAACTATAAAGTTAGATTTCCCCAACTTTACTTGTAGAAAGCACCAAGTAGTAACATAAATGATGTTGTACAATATGAGGAACATGAAGTAGATAATGGATATCAAGTTAATGATCCCATGAAGTAGATGACAATAATAACATAGTTCAAGATGATGGGACAAATAAAATGATCCAAGACTTGTTTGTAGTCATTGGGATATGGGGATCATGTGGGACAATAGTGATAGTATTCTGATGAACCTCAGCGAAAATACAAATAAACTGACTTTATAAAGGGTCAGAGCAAATATTCTCTCCCACTCTACATTGTTGATGGTGAACTTAAAGGTTACAAATCATTTGTCGAACACTTGTATGACACAAATCCTAGGTATGTAATATGTTTTCATCACATATACATAAAGGTTGACTTTCCCCATTTTTAGGTATTAATTAATGTGTAAAATAAAAAGTACAATTTACAATTACTATTGTTTACATTAACTAATTATTTTTATGTTTTAGATTGTTAGGTGAATTTCTGTACCCTCATCCAAATGTTGCTTCGAACATATCGATATTTACATGCGATTATGAAGATATTGGAATGGAGTATCAAAGTATATAACCATGTCTAGATGATCATATTATATATTACTGGACAACATGTCGAAAACAAAATGCGGTATGTGGTATCAATAGACTGTCCAGACCCGATCAAGTAATAAAAATGGTGTCTCGAAAGGTTCTCAGACATATTCCCATAATTCCCGTTTGCAATGATTGTTCAGGTTCCAGAGCATAGAACAATGTATGGATTACTATGACCATAACAAAAGTGAAGATGGTTCTTTGAATGCCTGCGGATGTTTCTGCATTTAAAGGCTTTATGTAAAATGGCCAAAATTCTGAGATGAACCCGTAGTAGAAGTTTCATTGACAAGTGACGTGTTAATCCATTTGGAAACTTGATCTATTTATAGTGTGATCTATTTTGTTATCAACAATAAAATTCGCTTCTTGGATGTCAATAAAGAGGGAGCACCTAATGTTGACAATGATTGTTCTAAGTATTTGTTTACATTAATTTTTCAGATATAAATTTTTCATTTTCTCTTTTTTGCACAATATCTTTTATTTATTTATTTATATATATACATACCATGGTAGTAATTTAGTGTAATTTCAAACAATTAGGTAAGTATCAAGTTAAAGATATGAATGTGTATATGGAGCCTCTTATCGACAAGCTACTAAAATTATGGGAGAATCACTATGTATGACATTTGTAAACCAATTGGCCCGAAGAGATTTCAATAATGAGATACTTTTATGGACAATTCATGATGCACCGGGACTAACACATTTTTGTGGTATGTAGCGTTCCATATTACACGCTTGAATAGTATACAATTAATTGATTATATCATGCATGCTTTTTTAAATAATCCTTTCATATATTAATAATTCAAATTAATCCATCTATTGCAGGTCTTCAAGTAAAGGGTAAATTTGCATGTCAGGTTTGTGGTCTTAAGATGAAATCGTTGGTCAAAGTTTAGGAAATGAGAGCGTTTGGTGAGTGGGCACTTCCTCTATAAGAACCATAAGTGTCGTACTACTGAAAAATATCTTTCAATGGGAAACAAGAGAAGCCCAGGACTAAAACGAGGAAAAGAATATTTGACACCTCACCTTTGGAAGTTGGCATATGACATAATTAATCCTTGAGGTACGCATTTTGTTTATTTATCGTAAATGGAATCATGTTTTTGAAATTTTATTTTTAATTATTCAATTTATTTTAATTTGATAAATAATGTTCTGATTTTTATGCTTCATCAATGTCGTCTATCATGAAGGTAGTAATAATGGAGTTTTCCACGCGAGGAATGAAATGTTATCCTCAATTCTAGGTTGCCTTACTATGAGGAGCTATAAATAGCTCATTTGTTTGATACGGTGCATATTGGGAAAAATGTGAGAAACATTATGCGAATCATAGATGGCGAGGAGAGATAAAAGAGTATCCAAAATTTGTAATAATATTTAGAAAGCCAATCAATGCAATGCAAAGTGTGATCCAGATCAAATAGCGATGGAGACCAAATAACCTTCCATGGTTATTAGCAGATCAACAAAACAATGTAAAAGAGGTCATTCAAAGGATTAAATTTCCCATAGGTTTTGTTCAAACATAAGAATATCTTAACGAAAGGTGAATTTGGTGGGGTAAAACACATGATTGACATACCTTCATTAAGATGAGTAATAATTTTAGATTGGTCATTATACATTTTTGAGATTTTATTTTTTTGTCTAGTTTTGAAACAAATAACGATTCATTCTTATTATTACTGTTTGTTCTACCTTTATCTCTCCCAAGCGACTTTGACAACAACATAAAACAAGTTATATGATCTTGGAAAATACACAGGGTAAGTAAGCAATATATATTCAAAACAATTTCAATTTTTGTTGTACTTAATGACATGTGTTTTCTTGTAATATAATATGTATTATGTTGTTGAAACATGTTATTTTCTTTAGTCACGATCTCATGTAGATGGGTTCTCATTGAAAAATTCCACAAAGGTGATATAAAGTATTGGAAGAGAGAGAAATTTCTCGTCTAATATGTGAAAATCTGAAGTATCTACCTCAACATTTTCAATACACAAAATTTACTACCTCATAGACCGAGTTGAGGAGATTGAAATGTGAACTGTACACATAAGTTCAATGTGGATGGTGGAAGGCACTTGAAATCATTGAAGGATTTGGTTATACAAATAACACGTAATGAGGGTTCTATGGTGGAGGGATATATAGAATATGAATCCATGGTGTATATTAGTCCAACATATTCCCTAAATTATCGATTACAAGCTATGCATGTAGTGGATTGCTTTTGGGATGTGAACTCCATAAAAATTTTTGAAGGGGAGCAATTGTTGGGGAAAGATACAATGAAGAAAGTGAGAGGTGTAAATATTTAAATTGTGGATATTTATAATAAATATAAATTTTCGTTTTTTTGTGTATATGATCTTCATTTAATATTTATTCTTTCATCATTGATTCAATATTTATCATGGTTTATATAACTAATATTTAATATTATTGAATTATGATTGATTTATTCAGGTCCGGTTACTCGAGATTGAGATGCACTACATTTATACATTGCAAACAATCTTGATTGGATGAAGGTATGGATGCGATAAATATAAAAATGTCCACAGTGATATGATTATTATGAAAATAATTTTGCTGAATTGGTTAGAGAAGCTCGTCTTAATGGAGATTTCGATGTTATGCAAAGGAAATAGATTTAACATATTGTTTGAAAGATGGAAAGACAAACAAATTCACCCATTTAGTGATTACTTTTATATTATATATTAATAGTAGAAATTTGTAGGTCTAATCATTTTTCATATTATCTTTGTCCAAGTTATATAAATTTGTTATTATTAATTGACAATGCATCTTTACATGTCTAGCATATTGTAGTTGAAACACCACAAAATTTAGGTGGTGCAATGGATATAAATTTCGCATCAAATAGTTAGATGAAACGAGGAAAAATTATGATAATAATTAGGATATTTGCAATATTCAGGTCACTAATGTTTCTTCTAGGAGTGACATACATCCCCATGAATCTAAAAATAGATACTATGAGTTTTTGAATGATATAATTGAGTGAATTTAATTCCTTCAAATTAGTTTTTGTTCGATGTCAAATGGTATAAGGTTATGAATGCATGAACATGGTGAGGAAATAAATGTTATTCAACATAATAGCCAGTTTTCGATGGTTAAAACAATGGTTTTTGAAAGATCAAATGACCGTTATGTTTTTTCAAGTCAATGTGAACAAGTCTTTTACTCGAGTTCCTGGGGTGAAAAGGATTGGTCATTTGTTGTTAAATATAATCCAAGAGGAAGATTAGGTAATAAATTATATTGTATATGAAGAAGATGACATTGAAGAAGAGGATGATGCATTTCAGAAGCGGGGAAGAATATGGGTCGACCGGATAGATAAGACAGAGAGAAGATGAACCGGTGTAGGAGACAATATTGTAATTCGTGATGATGATGTCGATGAAATTTTGCTCGAAAATGACATTGATGGCGGTGATGATATTATCAATCCTTTCAACATTGTTTGAACCCAGGATGCTAATACATATGTCAAAGTTGGATGATCAAGAAGAAATGCAAGCGAAGGATGATACAAATGTTGCGTTAATTGGTAAAGTGCATAGCTAGATATTTTAATTTGTGAATTATTCTCTTTAAAATAATTTTTATGTTGATTTAATTACATGCTTTTAAGTTTTATTTCATTTTGTTTGGTATTTTTTATGCATGATTACTATGTTTCTTTTGTTTATTTTATATTTTATAGATTGGGTATTGGGGGTGAGAGTGATATGAGAGGAGGGCCCATATGAGCTTCCACCTTCACGTGGTTGGCCTTGTTTAGTGTCATTATTCTTGGAACCAAGAGATTTCATTCATTCATATTTATGCTCAAATGCTCACACTCTATATATCAAACCATGAGATTTAGTATTTAAATAATGATTTCATACTAATATTTTTTATGGAGCAAAAGAGTATAGATGAGAAAAAACAAGACATAAAATAACTTGAAGCTTATTATGCGATTAATCAAGTACTTATTTATAATGTGTTATTGCGCTATGCCCTTGCAGTACTAGAAGATGTGGGGACATGCATCTCAGGTCATATTTTAAATGAAACATCTAAAATACATTGCCACTAATTACCTTAGTACATGATGAACGAAGCAATAACTTGTGAATGGGAGACCAGCATGAAATTATTTCAAAATGTTTATATATGCTGCTTCGGAAATTTGACATTGATAGATTGTTTGCATGCCTTGGCGATATGGAAGGGTTTCAAGACTCAAAAATTACTCACTACTCTATATATCAAACCATTGCGTCCTCATTTCGTTTTAATTTTATTGGTCAATTTTAAAGGAAATGACTATTAAAGACATTGTATTAGGTCTAGAGAGTACATGATGGGAAACAATGACATATTGAATGGTGCCAACATTAAAATTTTTCAAATGTTTACGTATGCTGCAAATTTGACATGGATATCACATTCACATGCCTTGAGAGGATGGGAGGGTTTCTAGATTCAAAGATCACTCACACACCCTCTTTATATTCCATCGTTTTGGTAATAGTTCAAAATCAACATCATGCCAATTAGACTGAAACTTTGAATTAAGTGGAGAGAAAACTGATATATGATTTCATATTTAAATAATGATTTAGTACTAATATTCTTTATGGAGCAAAAATTTACTTAGATGAGGAGTAAAAACAAAGACCATAAAATAACCTTTGAAGCATGCGATTAATCATGTACTTCTTTATCAACGTTATTAAGCCATATTCTTTATGTAGTACTAGTAGATGTGGGGACGTGCATATCAGTCGTATTTTAAGGAAACAACTAAAACACATTATAATAGGGCTATATCAGTACATGATGAGCAGGCTCAACATGTGAATGGGGACAACGTTGAAATTATTTCAAATGTTTTTATGCATTTGAAATTTGGTATGTGGATATATGTTAAATACTTGTGACGATATGGAAGGGTTTCGAGACACAAATATTACTAATATTAATGTTTAATCCATTATTATAGTTGTTGCATTTCAAATAGATAACAACAACAAGACAAGATCAGCGAGAAATACACAATCACAAGAGACACAACATTTATCACAGGAAACCTCTAGGGGAAGAAAAACCCAACAAAATTCCTTATTATAGAATGGCCAATTGTGCCAAGATAACCCAATCTAATACAGAAGTTCCTCTCCCAAAGATTCGCCACTCTCTCCTTCTTCTCTAACTTGGTTCAGAACTTGTCTCTCAAATGAGCAAGTGAGTTGTGTCTAAGTGAGGTGCTAGCCTCCTTATTTATCTTAGAATGGCACATGTGAAGTGTCTCTTCACTGGTAGGGCCGATTTCTCAATTTGGGTGGTTATAATCACCTTTATTATTACTCATTTTGAGCCTCTTGAATATATTACAGGGCTGGTTTCTTCTTTTTCCTTTACAATTACATTATGACCAATCCACAAAAGGGATTTGGTCATGCTAATGTCATTATGATCAATCCATAATGAAGTTGACAATAAATATATCAAATAATAATAAGAATACACTTTGGGAGTTACATTATTTTAACACTCCCCTTAACAAGAAGGGTATTCTATATTAGCATCAGGCGAGAGAGAGGGGCAACATCATCAACAGCATCAAGTGGGTGAGAGGACATCATCAATATCATCTTGGAACCTTGGTTGGCATATCTACTAAAATCATGAAAGTTTTCTTAAATTCATCATCGTCATTCTCAAAGGGAATGCAATCATCATATGCATAAATATGTATCAATAAAAAATACATCATCATCCTGTATGGTGGCTCACCATCATAATACTAGGCCCGGCTTTACATCCTGTTGCTTCAAGGCGGAAACCTTGATCTTGTGCCCTTCTTCTATGATTCATGGGCAGAAACTCATCCTGCTTTCGTCACAACAATCAAAATTTGGAGCAGACCACTAATTTGGATTCACGTCCACGGTATCAAGCTAAAATACGATTCTAGTCTCATCTCATAGTCTTGCTTTATTGTTGTGACGTAAAGAAAGAGGAGTATTGAGCTTCACAACTGTTAAGTTGGAAGCACAGTTCTAGGTTGGATTTACGTCACAACTATTAATATGGAATCTCAGTACTTGTCTTATCTCATTGTCTTGCTTCACGTCACAACCATCCAGTCAGAAATAGGATACTAGACTGGCTTTACGTCACATTTATCAAGCTAGAAGCACAGTACAAGTCTCATCTCATCATCTTGCTCTACGTCACAACCATCATGTTGGAAGCAGATATTAGTGACTTTACATCATGCATTTGTCAATGGGCTGGAGTGCTAGTCTCATTTCATCATCTTTATTTACGTCACAACCATGGGTTGGAGCAAGATACTAGATTGGCTTATGTCACATTTGTCAAAGGCAGAAAGCTCAGTACTAGACTCATCACATCTTCTTGCTTTATGTGTCTGACTTTGAAGATGGAAGTAGAGATGTCTCATCTAACCTTCCTCCCTTTCGAGGAAGGTCCTTTCAGGACTATACCGAGATTATCTTGAAAGTGTTCAAGCTTTACATGAGATAGAGGCTCGATCAACACATAAACAACCTGTTCATATGTAGGAAGATACAACACATGTACAGTCTTCCTTTGCACCATGTCTCATAAGTAATGGTACTTGATCTCAAAGTGCTTCGACCTGTCATGGAATGCATTATTCTTTGTCATCTTTATGTAGTTTTGGTTGTCACATAGGATCATAGTTTTGCTTTCATCTCTAAGTCAAATATAGATCGGTCAACAACTTTGAAGCCATATAACCGGGTTAGTGATCAATGCAACAATGTATTCTACTTCGGTAGCGTGAGAACAATTACGGATTGCTTCCTACTTTCCCACGAGATCATGATCCCAAACGAAACAACATCCTAAAGTGATTTTCATATGGAAACACTTCTTGCCCAATCTGCATTAGTATATCCACTCAATGGCCAATCATGGTCTCCATCATAAGTGAGACCACAATTTATTGTACCCTTAAGGTACCTCATCATATGTTTTACAGCTTCCTTGAGTGAACATGTAAGTTTCTAAGCCGACTCAAGGTGTCCACGACAAAACAAATATCTAGTTTAGTGTTCATTAGGTACATCAATGATCCAACAATCTATCACCGTACATCATTAGCATCAATCAGATTTCGGCCAGTGTCATTAACAATAACTTTCTTCATGCAGATTGTATTCATGGACTTGCATTCCAACATGTCGAATCTCTTGAGTTAGGCGCATACTTCTATAGTTAAGGAAGATTCTTTGCAGACTCTGCCATACCTCAAGACCTAGGAAATAATGCATTAGGCCAAGTCTTTCATTTCAAATTACAGAGGCAAGTCTCTTCTTACATTCGGTGATGAGCTTTCTTCTCGAGTTAAGAATAAATCATCCACATACTCTTGATAATATTCTTGGCTCATCATTCATGACGAAGTAGAGGTTAGAATCCTTTACTCTTAGTAAAACCCTAAGCTCGTCAGAAGCTATCTATCTATTATACCAAGCTCTAGGAGCTTGCTTCAATCCGATACAAAGGGTTTCTTCAACTTGCGGACATGAACTTCATCTTCAACTTCAAATCATGAGTTTCTCTATACACTTCCTCTTGGTGACCTTTGTTTAGGAAATTTTTTCTTTACGTCCATCTGGTGTAGATTCCATTTCATCTTAATTTGGAGAGCTATGATGGTTACGATCGAAGTGTATCTGGCTACGTGGAGTGAATTTCTCTTCATAGTCAATGCCTTCCTTTTGGAAAATCCATGACGATAGGTCTTTCTTTGTACTACTCAATACTTCCATCAACAACATGTTTATTTTGAAGAACCATCTTGGAGGATACATCTTTACTCTTCCGGTCTATGAACTATTTCCCATACATGCGTTCTTTATTATGGATTGGTATTCTCTGTCATGGCATCACCCATTCTTTCTCTGAATGGCTTCTTCAAAGCGAGTAGGCTCCTTCTCTAAGAAAGTCCCACTTCAAGTATAATGGAGAATGGATTTGGTCTTTTACTTGTCTCGTGGTTCCTTCGAGAACACCATGCTTCTCTCCATATTGAATAAGCTCTCATACTGCTTTCTTTTATGGAGGAGATCGTCATAGGGAGAGGTTCTTGAGATTCTATCCTGTCATGATCTTCTAGAAATTCCTCATGTCCGAGGAGATACGACACTTCCTCACTGGTCTGCTCGAGAACCTCCCTCAGGATGCTGGAGTCCACCGGGGATTCTGAGGTTCCTCTTCATGCTCTTCTTCAATTTTGGCATCTTCTTGATTTCTTGAAACCTTTGTATCTTCATGAAAGGTCACATCCTTGCTAATCTCAACTGTGGCTGATGACTTGGTATATAGATTCACAAGGTCTTGGAGACCTCATGGTATCCACAAATGTTCCCTTTTCCTTGTTTCTCTTCTCTTTGTTATATGAATAAATATTGGGCAATGAAATATTTTGAGATGGCTTACCTACGGCTTCTTTCCGGTGAACATCTCTTGCAGAGGGTCTTGAGCGGAAGTGCACTATGGGGCAATCGGTTACGCACCTTCTGGCTATGATTAACATGCATACATAAGCACATAGGAGATCACGGGTCATGGATCATGATCTTCACAACTTCCGTGTCGTTCCTATTCTTTAGTTTCAGCTTCTACACTTAGTTTTGTTGGGGATTATAGGGAGTAGTGAGTTTCCCTCTTGATCCCAACATCTTTATAAAGAAGTTCTGACTCTTTTGAGGTATATTATCCTCCATTATTTGACTTTAGTATGTAATCTTTCTTTCGGAAAAGATTCTCTATCAAGGCTTTGAATTCCTTGAACTTCTTTGAACACTTCATCTTTAGATTTCAAAAATATACCAGTCTTACAAGAATAATCATCAATAAATGATACATAATATACATACCCACTAATGAAGGGCTGATAAATCGAATTGATTCACATACATCTGAATAGAATGAGCTCTAGGACTCATACAGCTGTTATCTCTCCTCTTAGGAAAGAGTTTCTTGATGTTCTTCCCTTAATGCACATCCATTGCCTTATGCCTTCATGATCAGCAGGGATTCACAGTAAACCTGTGGTTGCTTTGCATATGTATGGTAGTGCCTTGTAATTGATGTGAGCTAATATTCTATGCCAAATTTCACGTGAGTTTTCAATGGCGTGAGTCATGGCGACCTCTGATGACCCTTGGTTTATACAAATCATTTTCTTCATTTCCAATGAGAATTGCTTCATTTAAGGTTTCTCCTTTATTACATGAACTTGTATCCATCTATAAAGGCAACTCTGGAAGTCTTTTCTAAATCTGAAATGGAGAGTAGGTTCATAGTCAAACCTGGTACATATAGTCGTCCTTCATCTTACAAAATGGAATTCCCTTAATTTAATTTGTAGTTTGATTCTCCTCCTTGATGGGATATTGGTAATCATCCTCAAAAGCGTCACTTTAAGAGAGAAACTTCTTTAAGGATAGAGAGAATGTCTCTTTGTCCCATCATGTGCTTGGATGCACCACTACTCGATGAGCCAAGTGTCCTCTCAGTGTTCTGAGATCTTGAGAAGATTGAGATTAGGAACATGGTCTTTGATGCTCTCATCATCTATAGGGTGTCTCTTCATCTCAGACTACATGGGCATGGTGCCTCTTATGTTTTCTCTTATTATTCTTCTATAGTGCAGCTGGATAAAACTTCACAATATATCCCGTCTTGTCACAATGATAGCGTGTACAAATGAATAGTCTCTTTCCTTTAGATTGTCTTTCTTCACGAAATCTCCTTGGATGAGATTCTTTATGATTGAATTTGTTTGATTGTTGAGAATGCTATGAGTCTCCTTTTTTAAAATGGGTTTCTTCCTTCCTCCTTTGAGTGGAAGTAGCTAGGGCTTGATCATCATCTCTTGCTGTAATGTAACGCTTCATGGTTAGCGACCCTTGTTTCTTCTTGGATGCATTCTTCCCATAGACCATCAAACAATAGTTTTTACGATGCAGCACAAATTGTTTGGATGAAGGAATCCAAAGGTCTTGTGAGATCATTTAGACTTTGATCCTGGATTCGTCTTCATCTATGGTATCTCGGAGTGCTTCTAGTTGTTCTTTGAATTGAGATATTCTTAGAAATATTCCTGAATCGTTTCTCGCTACTTGCGTATTGTATTCTTGGAGTTGGAGTTCTTAGATTCATCTTAGGTTTATGTTCTTTCCTTCATGCGATGCGGTCAAGGCATCAAACATTTATTTGAGATTCTTCTTTGATGACAAATGAGAGATGAATTAGTCTTTGATTGAATCTGATGATGTCTTGGCCATGATTGTGTCCTTTTGATGCTTTTGCATAACATTGACAGGAGTTCAGGCACTGTTGGAAGAATCTTGCTAAAGTCATTCTCTTCAAGGGGCGGTAATCCTATACTTCCGGGCACATAAGTTTTCCACTCCTTCTAGCTTGTCCACAAAAGTTTAGCAGCTTGTTGACATATTTTACCTAGAGCTAGGAAAATGAGCAGAAAAATGAAAATTCTCAAAATCAAATTCTGAATTACAGGGAGGTAAGCAATAGAGGCGAGTAGCACGGTGTGTTTGGATCTAAGAAAATCCAGCTTTTACCCCTCCAAACTTGATATAAGTATTTCTGGACTAGTGCCTCTGGATTTTTGGTACCTCTGGTACTCTAGCACTTCTGGTACTCTGGTACTTCTAGTACTTCTAGCACACTGGTTTTCTGGTAGCCCGGTACTTTGTGAGCTCTGGGTTTCACTTGCAGAGATCTAGTCCTTGAAATGTCTTGGCGAGAGTGATAAAGTGATCCTTGGGGGAGGGCAGCACTTTTTCTAGATGGTTTTGTGGCTGAAAAACTTCACCATCAAAAGCCCTAATTTGAATGTATGGTAACAATGGCGTTTTTCCTCTTGTAGTCTCTCTTCAACTTGGCTCCGATTCCATGTTAATGTTTAAGCCGGTATTATAGTCTGCATTTCAATAGATAACAACAACATGAACAAGATCACTAAGAAATACACAATCACAAGAACCTGAAAAGCATTTTATCTTGGGAAACCCTCTTGGGAAGAAAACCCAACAAAACTTCTTAGTATGGATAGCCAATACAATGCCAAGAGATAACTTAATCTAATACATAATATCCTCTCCCAAATCATGTTCTCTCTCTCCTTCTTCTCTATTTAGGTTAAAACTTGTCTCTCAAATGAGCAAATGAGTTGTGTATTAGAAGTGAGGTGCTAGCCTCATATTTATACAAGGCTGTACGTGTGAAGTGTCTCTTCAGCCGGGGTTGACTTCTCAAGCTGCAGGTGGTTATAACCACCTTTATTATATTTGGGGCCTCTTGACCATATATTAGGGGCTGACTTCTTCTTTTGCCTTTTACAATTACATTATGACCAATCCACAAAGGGGATTTGGTGTATATACAATAACCCGACATGATCAATCCACAATGAAGTTGATCGATGAAATAATATATCAAATAATAATAAGATAGCCGACATGATCAATCCACAATGGGGATTGATCCAATGAATAATATATCAAATAATAATAAGAATACACTTTGCAGTTACATTATTTTAACAACTAACACACCCACTCTCTATATCGACCCATCTCGTCCTTGTTTCGTTTTGATTTTCTTAATCGAATTTTAAAGGAAACAACTATTAAAAGACATTGTACTAGGGCTAGAGTACATGATGAGAAGCAATGACCTGTGAATGGGGCCAACGTTGAAATTGTTTCAAAATGTTTCTGTATGCACCAAGATTTGACATGATAAATTGTTCACATGCCTTGATGATATGGAAGGGTTTCCAGACTCAAAGATCACTCATACACCCACTCTTTATATTCATCGTCTGTGTCATTCAAAACTAACATCATGCCAATTAGGCCCATGATTTTGGTCGTGGTGAGAAGAAGGCGATAGATGAGATTTCGTATTTAAATAATGATTTCGTACTAATATTCTTTATGAAGCAAAATAGTACTTATGAGAGAAAAAAACAAAGACATAAAATAACTTGAATCTTGTGCGATTAATCACGTACTTCTTTATCAACGTTATTGCACCATGCCCTTGCAAGCTAATAACCTAATATAAATTATCTTCTTGAGAAGACAAGTCTTCTAGGGTTATTATCCAACTCATTAGGGTTTCTTCTTTCTTCTCAGAGTATTCTATCATTGTCAGGTTTACACGTGGAGGTAAATACCTCCCACAACTACCATAATATCAACACTCCCTCCTAGCTAATGAGGTATTACAGGTAATGGTCTTGAGCATAAAAACATACCATTCACCCGGTAGCATCAACATAGTTGTATAGACTATATCATGACTAGATCATGAGCACCATCATCATCATCAGTGTCACCAACTGCATCATCTCTTGAAACCATACTCTATCTGAGTAATCAGACATGATTCTCACTCCACAGAGTGATACAAGAGCCATTCTTCTAATCTAGAAGAGTAAATGCTCTGAACCATTTTCCGTCTGGGAAATCTATCCTTTGATTATCCATCTAACTAATAATCATTTCCAATAAGGCAATCGAAACAAAACATAACACAATTGTGTCTATCCATAGTAGTATATAACTACAATCCAGTGGTACACTACCACACCAAGTAACACACAAGTACTTGATCAACAACGTATAGTCACGAACAATGGAACACATACACCACAGTAGTATACATCTACTGTCATACAATATTCATAACAATCATCTGATATCAACTTGGACAGAAACAATGTTATGATATAAACTGAATCATCTGGGCCAATCTTTCACTCACATCTATGAGATCTGAAAGAATATCTGCCCTCATAGTAGAACAATGAGATATATGGACTATTCTTCTCAAGCAAGGAAGAATAACTGTCCTGTCTTCTGATCCTGGACCATTCCCCACCCTAGGCCATTCTTCCTACACTAATCAAAGTGCACCCTGGAGAGAATGTATAAACCCTAAGGAATGCCTATCCCTGATTGCTGAGCCTAGACCATTCCCCACCCTGGGCCATTCCTCCTACACTAATCAAAGTGC
>SNQJ01S0044280.1:65506-78624 GCA_010110895.2 Picea sitchensis
TATATATATATATGGTGTATTTGGATAGATTGAATGTTGGCGGCACATTTGAACAAGTAATGGACGTTGATGGTTATGCGATTTTGTTTGAGTTATATGATGTGAAATGGGATATGATGATCACGCTACTGGATTTTAATGTGGTGATGGTTTCGATACATGTTTGATTAATCGTGTTAATGGAGAATTTGTTGGCATGTATTGTTGAGTTAATGAGATATGGGTGGAGGTGACGTGCATTTACTGCACGTCATCTTTACTCTTCCTGTTGGCCGCCACCCTAGTCGGGCTATTGTTTGATCTTGCTGTTGTGGTTATGCTCCAAAATTTTAGCAGGGAGGAACCACTCAACCAGTTCTCGTTTTAAGGAATTCGATTACATGTATGTCTTTTTTTGGCCATTCATGTTTTTTCTCTGGTTATGAAATGATTACTGGATCAAGTGTATGGGTTTATGTTTTCCTAAGTGTTGCAACTATGTGAAATTTGGGTTCTAGAAATGAAGAGTGAATGGTTCTTCCTGTAACAATTTTGAGTTCGTCGAGGTTATTGGTCTTCCTGGGTGGTAGCTCTTTGTTATCACTGCTATTTGGTTGGAGGGTTTTTGTTTAGTCTTGGGTGGATAGCTATCTTCACGCAATGTCACTAATCCAATATCTGACTTTCATGGGTTTAATGGTCGGAGGTTTTTTGCGTCAATATGTTTTGTTCACTTCAACATTGGTTGATTGCACCACTAGGGGTCACGAAATGAGGTTCCAGTTCTTCCTCGACCCTGTCTTCACGTATGTGCTGTGATTATTGACCGAGGAACATGAGGGTTATACCCTACATGCTTTAAATAACCTTTTCCAGGCTAGACTAGAGCCCTAATTTTCAGTTATGGCCCCTGTCATGGATTTGTGCCCGACCATGAATGAGTTGTGGTTCGTCCTGTATACACCGTGGCCTTGGAGGTTTTTCTATTTCAAAGAGTGGCTCTGCTCTCCCCGTGTTGACTACGAAACAACCTTGACTCTCTACTCTGGAAATTGTTTAAGAAGACTAGCCTGGCCTGTTGTTTACGACTCAGTTTTTGATTGGATGGTTGTATAATTGTCGACGACTTTGAGAACAGGCTCACCCATTTGGTCGTATGACAGTCGTGTTGGTTGTTATATAGTCATTGGCTCGGTTATAATAGTGGTAAACCCTACATTAATAGTTACACTTTCAAAGCACACAGTTACTCTCCTTATGTCGATAGCTCAGTGGATGCGTGTGGGTATGCGTCATTGCTACAACTTGTTAGGTTGTTGATTTTTTAAGACAATGACGAATTGTTTGGTAGATACACAGTCATTGGTTTTTGCACTGATGGTTATTTGAACGTTTAGCTAGCATTGGTGAAAATGCTTGACGTTTCTCATGTCACGTTGTGTGTTTTCAAAATAAATAATGGTCGTGGTAATTGTGGTTTTCTCTTGGGGCCGAACGATTATTGAACCAGATGACTTTGGGAACTATATCCTTACGATTGTTTGATTGTTTAAGCCTGAAATTGCACATCATAATTGATCACAGTTGGGCTTAATCGAAGTAATACTATGTTGGTTTGATAACCCAACAACGAATTGAGCTATTTCCGTGACTGTGTGTTTGGTTTGGTAAAATGGAAATATTGCATCGTGTTTTTTTGGGTGGCTCCACACTGTGTAGAATATGGATAGCTTGGGTTTCACATAGTTTTAGTCATGTTTATCAATCGTTTGTTATGAAGGGCATGTTGTCGAGGCTTTGTCATGTCGGTTAAATGACCCAACTCTTTAAGCCATACTTAATTGTTTTTTTTACAGTGGCAGTATTACATTGCCTGGGCAAGTTACCCTATGCATAGCTTGTGTCTAAATAGTGGCTGTTGGTTGTATATTTGAATATCAATAGAGTTGCAGTTTGATCTTGGTTCTTTGGTTTCTACCTATATATATGTTAACGAATATCATTTCATTTTGATGGGCTCTATTGCAGTAATAGTGACTTCATTATTATTTTGAAAACATGACTTTTGAGTATAGTTGTGGATTGAAGAAACACATGGGCAATGGTTGTTTTCGATGGTTAACAGAGTGGGATGGCTACTGTTTGGAAATTGTTATAAAATGCAAATAAGGGAACAAAATCCTTTTATAGATTGTATAGGATGCCTACTGTTTTGTGATGGCACTATGTTGGACATTTGATTATGAACAGTGAACTTGTTAAATACACATAAATTATTATTTAGTCAAGTGATTTATGGTTGATGCATCTCCTTTCACAGAATTTTTTATGGGTCACTTAATTAATTCCATGAACAATAATAGTCCTTCTTCCCTTCCATTATTTCACTTTCCACTAATTACAAACCCCGTCACCTCCCACATTCCTTTTTCACTCCCTATTCTGAGATTGATTACAATAAAGAGAATTTCTGTGTTAAAATGGATGAAAGTAGCAATGTCTTGTGTGGATTACAGTGAGGTTTTATTGTTTTTCTTTACAGTTGATTGTTGTTGTCATTGAGCAGTGACCATTATTCTCCCCTTTCATTATATCATATTTTCTCTCAATACAAACCCCTCACATATCCCAGAACCCTGTTTCACCCCCCTGCTCGTTGATTAACAGTAAAACAATTTTTATGGATTGGATTGCATGAGTCTGATACATTCTGAGCCAAATATATTTCATATTTTTAAGAGTTGTCATGTATGGTTATTTAAAAGACTATTTGCTAATCGATCACGCATGCAACATGATTTTTTTCAGTCAAGGAAGTCATGGCCGAGGAAACAAAGGTAGAGGTAATTGGAACCGAGGCCCAAACAGGTTCTCCATACATTTTGACTCTGATTCAGAAGAGCTTGGCCAATTGTTTCATGCCGGATTATTTAATTGGATTGTCCACCCGACAATCTCCCAACATCGTGGCTGGCCCAACTTGTCTTTTCCTGCTCCTCTGCCTTTGAACCCCATTGTCCAAGTTTCCCCTAACCACTCGCCAGTGCAATCCTCCCATTCTAGCAAGAGATTGAAGACTGAATCCCACCATGCACTTGATAAAGGAAAATCCACTGCTTCCCCTTCCTCACCCTCCAATAACTCTGACAAATCTGTGTCTTCTGGGATGCATTTGAGGGACGATTGTTCCCACGTGATCAATGAGATTAATCCTAAAGGATTTGCACAACCTAAGGCCATTTCAGGAAAATCAAGAAGTAACAACAACAACCAAGGAAAAGGTTGCATTGCAGACTGGGAAATATGGCTTTTGAGTTTTATGTTATCTATTGTTTCATGACAGTTGACTTCATGGATCTTTGGACAACATGTTTTATTTTGGATATATAAGTATTATTTTTGAAATAATTTCGTATTTCATGAGATAAAATTGCCAAAAGTAAATATGTTGATGGGAGACACAAGGAGGTGTGTTTTGCTTAACTAATGGTTATGTTATGATAATTATGAACTAAAAGGAGTCACAAGGGGTCCCACCTACTAGTTATTATTTAATTATGACCCTTATTATGATTATTACTTTCCCCTCTAACTAAAGCTAGTTGAGTCTTTAATTAACTTAACTAATGAGTTGGTTCAACTACTTCAACCAATTCTATTTTGTTAAAAGCAAAAGGAAAGGGAGGAACAAAGGGATGATAGAAGCAAAAGCATGCTAAGGTCTTCTCTTTGAGTTTATGTTGAGATAGTTCAATTTTCATTCATTCATATATTCATCACATCCTAATTCTCTTTTATGATAGTAGGGTCTTATTGTAGAGAACATTATTTAGGGCTGAATCAAATCATTCAGACACTTGTTTTTCAGAGGTGTTGATTTATCTTTGATAGTTTGTTTAGACTTGTCTGTTTGTGAATTATTTTTCATGACTAATAAAGGCTATTGTGCAGAGTCGAGTGGGAAGAAATCTGTGGCAAGCTGATCCAACTTTTAGAGTTCAATTTTGGTTTTCTGTCAAAGGTCCTTTTGTATGTTCTATCAGGGATGTCTAAGTTTGACTTTGGTCCAAGATTTCTGTATGAGATTTTGTAAAGAAAATGACTCTTTGGTGAATTTGAATGGAATAAAGGATTTCTTTATGTCTCATCTATCTTGATTACCATCTTGGTGTCTTTACTTATGTTCTTACATTTATTTCAACAACTGTTATAGTCAGAAAATCACATAAAAAGTGAATTTCTAGCAAGATTTTTGTTGATAAAAGACTAGCCTAAGCACTCGTAATTAATACTTGTGAGTTAGGATGTTATTTTTGTTGGCTATAAACATAGGGTGACATTCCCATCTACTTTTATTTATCCAAGTAAAGTCTGAAAATGCTTGAGTAAGATCAATTCATATCTTTTCCTCAACACTGTGAATGGGGCCAACGTTGAAATTTTTTCAAAATGTTTCTGTATGCACTGAGATTTGACACGATAGACTGTTCACATGCCTTGACGATATGGGAGGGTTTCCAGACTCAAAGATCACTCACACACCCATTCTTTATATTCATCGTTTGTGTCGTTCAAAACCAACATCATCCCAATTAGGCCAACCATTAAAAGACATTGTACTAGGGATAGAGTACATGATGGGAAACAGTGACCTATGAATGGGGCCAACGTTGACATTTTTTCAAAATGTTTCTGTATGCACCGAGATTTGACATTGATAGACTGTTCACATTCCTTGACATTGATAGACTGTTCACATTCCTTGACAATATGGGAGGGTTTCCAGACTCAAATATCACATGGGATAAACACAGGAAATGGATGAGGTGGTTTCATCTAACAAAGTATTGGTATGATATTATGTATTACTCTACCTAAAAAATTACCCAATTTAAAGTGCTATATGGTTATGAACCCCCGTCACCGAAGAATTGGGTCATTAAAAATGCAAGTATAAACTATTATATTTAATCTCTTTTAAAAGAAAATTGACTACCATAATATAGGTTAACTCTCTCTTTTTTGTGGATAAATACATAGTTAAAAAAAGATACCTTAATGAAATCAATGTTGAAATAAGGTATAAATATGCATGAGATGATATGATTTTAGCCTCATGAATGAGCAATATACATGGAATGATCAATAAATTTCATTATCGTAAATGTCATCAAGCATCTTCTTCTTTCCACCAAAATCAAGGGCCTAATTGACATGATGCTATTTTGAGTGACATAGGAGATGAATATAAAGAACACAAGAAACACAATATATATATATATATTCTTAAGCAATACATAAATTAATCAGTAAACCATTACCACGGAATACAGAGATCTTTACTGGAAACTCTCAACCGGGAAAACATTTCTTTTCATTATATTCAATTTCACCATTCGCCTACAATATATACAATGTTTTGGGTGTTAAAGGTAGATACCAAAACCCTAATCCCTTAATCGGGATTAATTTACAAATCGACTAAAAATAGCAAAATCAGCTAAAAGTAGCAAAATCCGCATACGGACTGCCAGACGCAGTTGCTGTAGCGCACCCACACACACACATGCAAAGGGTATAACACATGCCAACATTCTCCCACTTGTTGTTTTCTTTGCATCCAGGGATCCAGGGGATTATATAGTCAACAATCCAGGGAATCAATGCCCATTTTTACTCTACAAAAGGAGAACTTTAGACTTTGTCAATGAATCTGCTGACATTCTTCAAAGTGTCAACCTTTTCCAGCAATCCCTTCTTTTCCTCAACCATGTCTCTCACAGGTGATATTGAACATCAATATGCTTTATCTTGAATGATAAGTGGGTTCTTTGCCAGGAATATCACACTTTAATTTTTGCAATTTATCTTTATAGCTATTTTCTCAAACCCAATCACTGAACACAATCTTTGTAACCATGCTTCTTCCTTGCTTGCATGAGTAACTGCCATGTGTTGACTTAAGTTGAGAGTGCACTCTGACTGTCTTTTGCTCATCTAGCTATTTTCTCCTCCAAATAGGTAAAATACATACCCACTTGTAGATCAATACGCTGATCCAAATCGACCAGGTCGCATCCAACAAACCATGTATTACCATACATCCAATCAGAGCCTTCCTTGGTAGCACAATCCATAGCGGGTGGTGCCACGAAGATACACGAAGACCCTCTTTACTGCTGTTGTCCAATGCTCCTTTACTGGTTTTGACATATACACGCTCAAAACTCCCATTACGTAATGCAGTGTATGGTCTATTATAGACCATTACATACATCAAGCTACCAAGTACTGGCGGCGCTTAATAAGGACATGGGACATGTCCTCTTCTTCTTCACGTGTCTTGGGACAATATGTGATAACTTTACGCCTATATAGAATAGGAACCTTGACGGTTTACTTCCATGCATATTAAAACCTTCTCATATCGTTTCAACATGTTTTCTTTAGTTCAACCAGGGTTTCTACGTTTTTGCGATCTCTTTTAATATCTATTCCCATAATAAAGTTAGCAACACCAAGATCCTTCATGTCAAATTTGGAGGATCATTGTGATTTCACCTCGCCAGTAACATCCATGTTATTTCCTAACAACAACTTATGTCATCAACATGCAACACTACGCCGTAAGAGTGATTACCAACACCTTGGAATATACGAGTGATCAATACACTTCTTGCGTCAATCCAAGGATGTATGTGTCCAAACTTTTGGTACCACATCTAGGTGATTCCCTTTAGACGATATAGTGACTTCTTTAACTTAAAAAACTAGCTCTTTCTTTCCCTTCACTCTGAAGCCCTTTAGGTTTTTTCATGTAAATTTCTTCTTCGAGATCCCCATTAGCGAATCGTCTTCACATCCATTTGTTTCCCACTTCAAGATCAAAAGTAGCGACCAATAGATAAAGAAATCTAATAGAAGTTAACTTACCAACAACGGAGAAAAATATCCCTTAAGTCTATTCCATCTACACAGGAATAACCTTTTGCTACTAACCCGAGCTTTGTATTTCTCCTTTACGCATTAAACTTCTTCTTGAACAACCATTTGCTATAATGATTTTCTTCTAGGTGGAAGCTCAACTATATCCAATGCCTCATTCTTATCCAAGGCATCCATTTCTTCAACCATGGCCTTCTTCCGAGGTTTACTATCTACTCTGGGTCCTTTCACTTCCACGAAAATGATTCTGGGGATCGTCGCTCCGATAATGGAATCGAAACAAAATTGGAGGCGATCAAGGTGGACCTATACCTTCGCGGTTGCCTTCTATCTCTCAAGTCTCCTCAATACGGGGTATGAGGTTCTTCTTCTTCTTCTTACATACCTTCCTCGCGGGCCTCTTCTTCAGATGATTGATTTTGCATCATCCAACTCAAGATCTATTTTCTCAGGTTCGTCTTGAGTTGGTGGGAATTCATGTTTGGTCAAATCTTTTACCTCTCTAAAACAACATCTGTTGTAAACAATTTTCTTGGTTTTCGGGTTCCAAAGCTTATAACCTTCCGCACCATCTTTATAACCAATAAAATATACTTTTCAGCTTTATTATCCATTACTCCTATTTTCCTTTGGAACATGTACAAGCATCACAATTACTCTAAGATGTTGAAGGGTTTCTTTCGGACTCATACCTCATGTGGAGTTAGCCATCATCCAATGATAGAAGGTGATAGATTGACCGAGGTAACATCGCGGCTCGCACCTCGCGAATTCTTGTCCTAAACCGACATCGTTGAGCATGCTCCTTACTTTTTCCATCAATGTCCCGTTCATCGCTGCGCAGCTCCGTTCCCTCTGCGGGGTGTATGGAGTAGTCTTCTACCACCTTGCTATGCCACGCTTCTTACAAAATTCTTGAATTCATTTTCACGTAGATTCTCCACCGTTATCGATTCTCAATACCTTTATTTTCTTCTAAATGCGATTTTCTGAGGCCTTAGAGCTCTTTAAATTTATCAAATTACCTCAGATTTCTTTCTGAAAATAAATCCATGTGTGTTCCTTGAAAATCATCTATGAATGAGAACGCCAATACCGCGGTTACCTAGGGATTAGACGAGGGCGATTGGAAAAAAGCACATCAACGTGTATCAGCTCTGGTCCCTTTGCTCTTGTAGCGCAGGATGGGAATCTTACTTTCGATTCTGAACACCATATATGCAATTTTCCTGAGGCAAAATCCGAGGTCTGTCGGGCAGTACCTTCAATCATGCCTTTACCGTTTAGTGTTTGAAGCCCCTTTTCTCCAATATACCCCAATCTTTGATTAATAATAGCTGCTTTTAGGGCGGTGTTGGTCTTCTCTCCATCGTTTTCTGCTCAAGGGACAGCGGTATTTTTTTGTTAATTATGGTTCTTGACAAATTGTCTGAGAGTTCCTAGCGACTCCCCTCATTAACACCATTGCTCCCTCATTGCCATCTTGCAAAGTGTCGCTTTCAAATATAGTTACCTCACGCGTCACCAACTTGCTTATAGATGAAGGGCTCGAAATAGTTTGGAATGTAGCCAGAACCCGAGTTCTAATCCTTCCATCATTTAGCGGCAACCAACCCTTCCGCGTCCCAAGATTTTCGTGGCGAGTCATCTCCCTAGGAATACATCACCACCATCATATTTTTCCATATTCAGAGAACCACTACGTGAGGGGTCATATGGTATGATGCACGAGTGGATCAACCATACCATGTGCATGTGTGCTTGTAGATGCTAGGTAAACATCACCTCCTTCTTGGTCGGAGGTTTCACCTCAAGTGGAAAATTTCATCAATCCCTGGTTTTCAGCAATATGTAGACCTGCAATCTTTTCTTATATTACTGTTTTACCACACTTCGACACTTCCTCAAAAGAATTTTCACAGGGACTTAGATCTACACAGATTTAGATCTCCATCGAGAGATCTTACCGAGTTCCTCTTGAATGCGCCCTCACCTGGAAATAAAAGCATACGTGTTGTGGCCATCCATGCTTTTAAGCCTCATTTCTTCAGATATGCTTGATGCAACTACATCCTCATATCTCAATGTAGGTTGAGTGGTGCTACCTATTGCTACAACCAAATTATCCCAGAGTCTGGCAAAGAAACTAACAAAGTAATACACTTATCTTCTTACATAGTAGTATTATTAACGGATCCAATTTGACTTACCAGAGTATTAAAAGGCATTTAGATGTTACATCACCGAATATCCATCTTCCATCCTAAGATGATACAACTTATTTCGAAGAAACAACATGTTTACCAAGGACTTTGGTTAATTACAAAACTCTAACTTATCCCATAGTTCCTTGTTTGTAGATTCTCCCAACACATTCAAAAACACTGAATCTGCTTTGAGCGGTGAATGTGACCTCATTGCTCTTAAATCCCAACTTGTCCCAATCTTCCCTTCGACATACCCGATGTGGTGTACTAGTAGTTTGTGAATTTGGTAGGAGGTACCTAGTCACACATTGTGCTTGTAGATGGTGTACCGGTAAGTACGTATGCGGGATCCTAGCGATCCGTGATTCTTTACAATGCCACAAGAAGGTCCTCCATCTTGAGCCTACATGGCTCGGTTTTACCATTGAACTTCTCTATCTACCGTTCTAGATGAGCTCGCCATTCCTTTTTACTTTACTCAAATCTCCTCTGCAAGATCTCCCAGACGGGTTTATCACTGGACCAGTCAAACTTGATCTATCAAAGACCGAGCCAAGCCTCTCGATAACAAAGTCCTCGGAAATGAAACGTGCTCGATACCACATGTAAGTTTAAACCTTCGTGAAGTAAACAATGCATATATATTCTTAAACAATGAAATTAATCAATGGCTCCTTACCGCCGGAATACACATAGATCTTTCACAGAAGTCCCAATGGCTCATACACAGAATACACATAGATCTTTACCGGAAACCCTCAACCGGGAAAACCTTTCTTTTTCATTATATCGAATTTCACCATTCGCCATACAATATATACAATGTTTTTTAGGTATTCAGTAGATACCAAAACCCTAATCCCTTAATCCGGGATTAATTTACAAATCAGCTAAAAATAGCAAAATCCGCTAAGAATAGCAAAATCCGCTAAGAAGGGATCGTCAGACGCATTCGTCGTATCTGACGCACCCACACACACACACATGCAAAGAATATAACACATACCCAACAATAACATCTTCGTTGAAACTGTTTGAAAACATGGGACTTTGGCCCATGAGTTTGGTGGCAAGAAGAAGACGCTTGATGTCATTTTGTATTTAAATAATGATTTTGCATTAATATTCTTTATATAGAAAAAAAGTACTTAGATGAAAGCAAAAAACAAAGACATGACATAACTAATGAATCTTGTGCAATTTATCAAGTTCTTATTTTTTGATGTTATTGCATGTCCTTGCAGTACTAGATGTGGGGACACGCATCTCGAACAAATTTTAAAAGAAACAACTAAAATACATTGTATTACGATTCCTTGTGTGGGTGGACACCCCTCTTGCCAACTTTCCTTATGTTGCATTTGGGAACCTTGGCTCCTTTTCATTACGATCCTCATGTGGGCGCCCCTCATGTCAAATCACCTTGCCTTGCCTTTGGGCACCCAACCTTGCCTTGCCTTTGGGCACCCAACCTTGCCTAGGCCGTCTTAAAAAACTTAAGTCCAATCCAAAATTGCTCCTTATCCGACATCCGATTCGTATTCTTACCTAGTGCTCCCTTTTGTGGCCATTTTCGTTACGACTCTTCATGTGGGTGGGTGCCCCTCTTGCGAACTCGCCTTTGGGCACCCAACCTTTCCCAGGTCGTCTTAAAAAAGTTAAGTTGAAGCCAACATTGCTCCTTATCCAGCATTCAACTCGTCTTTTTGGCTAGTGCTTCCTTGTGTGGTCGTTCTTGTTATGACTCTTCAAGTGGGTGGGCGCACCTCTTGCCAACTCGCCTTGCATTGCATTTGGGAGCCTTGCCTTGTTTTCATTACAATTCCTCTTGTGGGTGACCCTCTTGCCAACTCGCCTTGCCTTGCCTTTGGGCACCTTGTCTTGTTTTCATTACGATTCCTCATGTGGCCGCCCCTCTTTCCAACTCGTCTTGCATTGTGTTTGGCCACCCTACTTCATTTTCATTACGATTCCTCATGTGGGTGACCCTCTTGCCAACTCACCTTGCGTTTCATTTGGGCGCCCTGCCTCATTTTCATTACGAATTCTGACGTCATCATGACATGTGTCGCTCTCTGATTGATCCACACACCCTATACGAATGCTAATGCCATCCGTATAGATGCTGATGTCAACAGTACAGATGTTGACTCATCCCTGTTGACTGGGCTTGGTTGACCAAAACTTTGACCGCAAATATATTTTTATCCGTAACTCAGTTTGAAGAATCGTTTACGCCATTGGAAATCTTGCGACGCGCTCTTCGCAATGATGCCAATTTTGCTGAGTTTTGAAGACCTTGAAGTTTTTTCCTTTTCTATTTGCTGGGGTCATTCTGAGCTTCCTGAGATACTTCTAAGAACTCTGAGTCATTCCTAGGCCTCCCTAGATCCTTTTAGATCATGCATCTACTGCTAGGGCATACATTGGAATGGATATTACTCTCACCACTAATCTGAAGAGCATGCAAAGGCTTCATGAAGATTGTAAAGACATTGTGATAAAAAAAATTGTACTTTGCAACAAGATGTTGAAGAATCGACATTCAATATTGAACATATTGCTTTGAGAATACTTCATATAATGTAAATATTTTTATGAATCGACGTTGAAGGTTGATAGGATTAATGGTATAAGTATGATTTTCTTTAGTGTGTATATTTTGAAGGACTCTTTGAGGAAGAGAAAGAAATACAACTTTTTATGTGAGAGTCATCACAAGAGTTTAATTTGTTTTTTGGTTTACTTTAAGTTTCAAAAATTTGGATGCATAAGATCATTGTCATTGGTTCTCACCCACTCGCACTTCTTAAATCCCTCACAATTTTTTGTAGTTTCAGTTTCAAAATAAAGTTTGTTTCTTCACCTTCGTTATGCAGGAACATTTTCTAGAAATGCATGCTAAGAAACTTGCCATTTTTTCATTTCAATCCTGTATATGAATTTTGGTTAACAAATCATTAAGAAACAATATGGTTATTTAAATTGTTCACTCTCTTGTCATGTCAAAATCCCGTTCTTTCACTTCCAACAGTCTTGTAAGAACATTTTGGAATCCTTTAGTAGTGCACCATTAACATTAGTATCCTTTTTGAAGACTTAGTAAAAGAAATATGGACATCGGATCTGATCACCCTTCCAACATGTTGAAATATGATTTTTAATATGATTTTTCCATCTCATTAATATATCCCCGATTGAGAGATAGTTATGGATCAACTTGTTTATGAATGTTTCACGTACAGGTCCTCTAGCTTTTAATGATGACACACATTCCAATAAAAGTGATTATGGAAAGCAATTGTATCTCAAATCCTATTGAGTATTAAGAAGATTATGCCCCAATTTTAAACACCGACAAGACTTTGCTATCAAGTGTTAAGAAAATATATTTGAGAGTAACATTTTTGAGGATGCACCTAAAAATTTCCAAGAGGAATGTCAAGAGATATAAATACCTTTTGATTTTACAACTGAGGATACACAAGATCTTATATGTGATGATGTATCCTTGTATTTCCCTCATGATTACCAATCCGAAGAAGATTTAGATGAAGAACATGAAGAAGATTATTCCTATAAGTGTTTGGAAAGTGATGATTGTATTGAGATATTGGTTCAAGTTAATCTTCAAAACTAACAAATTTGTGAGGCTTTGCCTAGAACAAAGAATGGGAAGTCCTTTGTAGATGCCCATGGTTCAAGATTGCAGTTAGAAAACTATTTATACCCTAACAATGATAATAAACATACTGATTGTGAGTATATTTTTGTTTTGGAAAAAATATAATAATGATCATTGGATACCAATAGAACATTGAAGAATAAACACTGGTTGAAATCTCACAAGGGGAGCTGGATATAAAATCATTTTCTAGCAATAAAGAAAAAGAAGAAAATTTTGTTGAAATTGACTCAAACCCTCATAATTCTTGTTTCCCTATCATCTATAGTGACATTGAAATACAAAAACAAGAAAGGAGAAAA
>SNQJ01S0044281.1:29262-40630 GCA_010110895.2 Picea sitchensis
ATATGCACTTTTAAATCATTCACCTCACACATAAAGTTTAATATCCACACATCAAACAAGCTCACCCATGCAATTTAACCAAATCTTGCAGCCACATCCATGCTTACGACCACGCCAAATCTTGCAGCCACATCCACGCTCAATAATACTATTTTCTCACACTAATACCAGGTTCGGGATCGGCCTCACGTTCCAATTCAAGCTTGTGCAGTTAAAAAATAAAAAATTGTGCATTAAGGGGAGCACTCCTCCGAATAGAAAAGGGAAGCGCTAGCGCTACCTTGGAATGGCAAGGGGGGCGCTAGTTTGAGCATGCAACGCTCTGTGAGTGTGATAGCGTTGGCTCTCTCTAACACTCTATAGGGGGGCGCTGGTAATTTTCCAAAATCAAATTCGAGATTGAATTTTGCCTTACAGAGTTGGATCTCCAACGCAGCTCTGATACCAAGTTAAAATATACGAACCAAACACACGGTGAGGCTACGCTCACTTCTCTATTATTCAATGAAGACGGATAACATTCTTATATAGGAAAAGACTCTATCGAGTCGGTTACATGCAAACCAAAGACAACTAGACTCTCAATTATGAAGTGACTCTTAGAACTGACACTTGTAACTGGCGCTTACAACTAGCGCTTACTCCATTATTTCCAAGTTAATGATCGGATAAACTGGAAAATATTGGAATATACACTGTCCAATTGTTGGTTGTGTCCTGTAGCATCATCATCATATATACTGGGACTATAGCATGGAACAAAGGAGTTCAGCTTTTGCTACGGACAAACCTAACATTTTTTGCTATTGAAAACTTGTTTCTCATACATGAAACAAATCTCACAGAAAATGCAAGTGTAGATCGACATCCATAACATTGAAGTTTGTACGAGATAGGATGAGTGGGGTAGGACTTCCTGACTTCTTTTGCAGGGAGGCTAAGCGTCTTGGCTATGTAGCTCGATCTTCTTTCAAGGTATCTGTGTAGATAATTTTAATTTTAGCTTCATATTATATTTGGAATTTTTTTATTTAGGTTATGTCTGAAATTGGTTGATGGTAGGGTATCCATGGCATCGTATAGCTTTTGCATATACAAAAACAGTTTAAAATTATAAAGCCTAGGGCGTCCATCTTGGACTTGGGATGTGCTCCTGGTGCTTGGTTACAAGTACATATTATTATTTTTTTTATGTACCCAAATGCTTATTGCAATTTTCGTTGTCGTTGCAATTATCTTTTTGAATGTTGTCAACTCCGTTTTTTTTGGTTGAGTTGTCAATGGATTCCTTCATTTGGACTTTCATTTTGATGAGTTTATGGTTCTTTCTTTGCACTAAGAAGTAACTTGTTCACCCAAGGCATTGGCAATTCAATCCTATTGTCTTTTCTTAAACATTCTCATCTCATCTTCTCTTAACCAACCAACAAATTAGGATGTCTGCAACATCTCATGAAGAAGTCGCAGCAACAACAACACAAGTTGAATTGGATCCTTATTGACTTCATATGTATGGAGAGGATGAAAAGCATACAGCATGGAGGCATGGAGCTCCACCCTCTTACGATCTGGTCACCAAGTTGTTTGAAGAAGGCCGAACAAAGGTTTGTATTTGTATTTGTATTTGCATTCTAAATGTGTTGTCTCCTACCGTTGAGTTCGTGAGCTGGAGAATATTTTACAGATGCAGTAACCATTTAGATCCATATGTGCAGGTATGGCCAAAAGGTTCCCTGGAAGAAACTATTGAGAAGTTGGTGAAAATGTGGGAGATGGAGTTGTCTCATAAGACAAATATACAAGACTTCAAAACAATTGATCCTCACAACTTCTCTAGGAGAGTTAACGATAATATTTCATATATATCAAGTCAAGTAACTAACATATAGACCTCACTTGCTTGAGTGTGCAGTTAGAATTGACAAGTAATAATACAGGCTGGTGCCTTTCCATGTAAATTGTGAATGAGCAGGAAGGCCTGCGTTATCAGGAAAAGAGACCCTGGATATGGGACGCTGCAATGTACTCCTTCAGACATCTTTGCCAGAAGAACTTCAATATTACAAGATGTCCATGGAAACATTCAAGTCCTATCATTATATATTTCGAACTTCGTTTCCCAGAGGTTTTTCTTGGGAAGTTGTTCAAGTGTATACACGCCCCCTGCTTGTAACTTTCAAGTTGAGGCATGGCAGCCTGTATTCTGCTCCAGCACCTCTGGCATCATCCTGCTCTAGTATGCAATGAAAAAAGAGCAATTTCATGATCGGAAACACCACCATACAGCCTACATGTGGTTGATGCAATGTTACAACATATTCTTACAGTGGCTTTCTCAATGGCATGATCCTCACTTCGTAGGATCCTCTTATTGTCCTTCTAGTTTGCTTGCTTTTAAGTTTCTAAGTTCTTGGATTATTTCTCTCAAAACAGGTTTCTAAGCAGGTCCATTTTCCTTGGCTTCATCATGTTTTCTCTCTTCCATCGTTCTTTGTCTTTCCAGTTCTTCCTGTTGGAGCTTCTTTTCTAGCATTTCCCTATTCATTTTTTCATCCTCTGCCCGTTTCCTCTCTGCATCTGCTCTTTTCTTCTCTTCTTCAAACTTTTTTCTTTCTATCTCAGTACATTTTCTCTCTTCCTCTGCCTTTTTCTTTGTTGCATCTGCATGTTTCTTTTCTTCTTCTGCCTTTTTCTGTGCTACATCGACATGTTTCTTTTCTTCTTCTGCCTTTTTCTATGCTACATCGGCATGTATTTTTCTTCTTCAACCTTTTTCTTTGCTGCATATGCACGTTTCTTTTCTTCCTCTACCTTTTTATTCTCTGCATTCACTAGCTTCTTCATTTCCTCCAACTGTTTCCTCTCAAATTCTGTGGCTTGTCGCTCTTTTTCCAGAAGTTCTCTCAGTCTCTTTTCTTCATTGGCATTAACTTTCTTTCCCTCCACATATTCCACCTCTTTGTCCTCGATTTTCTTTGTACTCTCGATATCACCTAAACGTTTTAAGAAAAAAGTCAATTCAATCTTCAATGAATTGTGTTCATTTTCCAGTTCCAGCCTCAGTCTCCTCTCTTCTTGTGCCCATTTTCTCTCATCCTCTGCCCACTTTTGTTCATTTTCAAATTATGTCAGCCATTAAAGCAAAATTAATAAATTTGATTTTCAAAATAGCAAGCACCTTGGGATATATATTAAGGATCACAAAGATCCAAGCACATTAGAAATGTTCAAAATAATAACTTCAAAACAAAATGATCAAATGTAATCAATTTTTTTTTTGTTTATCTCTATAATAAATCCAAAGAAAACATTTTTTTGTTTATCTCTATTATAAATCCAAAAAGGAAACTAGCCATTTGCACAGCAAACAACCAACCAACAAAGACCTCTTTTCATGTTTTAAAGAGTATTGGGTTCCCTAGATATTCTGCAAATGTAGGGTGAAAATGCATGAGTAAATGTAATTGCAGCCTAGGATCAAGATCAGATGTGTCTGGATGTCGGGCATCTTTGACTCTTAGTTTATTAGAACACTGCCTCCAAACTACTTCAACGATAGTGAGTCTGGAAAAATAAAAAGAAGTGGTATAGAAAACTGAAAAAAGCAGACAAATCCACCACTTAAACAACATAAGTGATCAAATGTATTTGATAGATAAAACTGAGATAATGCACCAAGCCAACTAGGCAAGATGATCTTGAAGATTGCATGGATATGCATTCCAGTAAAACACAAGTTTAATTAGCGTATATGTTTTCATTGTTGGCTAAAGCATGGGCCCAAATGAATCTCAAATTCTCAATATCTGCCACGGGCCTTGAAAAACCTCCCCCAAGTAACAGAGAGCATTGTAAGGCTAAATTACTAGCTACTCACCAACACATCAATAGGAAAGCTGATGAAAAATGGAAGTGCATAGAGAAAAGATAATGCCAAACTTCCCTCAATATGGGAGGTATGATGATGTGGTGGTTACTAGAGTGTTGGAGAGACGGGGATCTTGGAGGTCTCACCTTGTTACTACTGAGATGCTTTTCTTGTTTTCTATTTGCACTATACCATAACAAAGTGCATATGGCCAATTAATGAGAAGATATTTCCTTGAATTTTTTTATTAGAAGTGGCAAAGCTCAATGCTTGGGCACATAACTTTGTGTTTGTTAGGCTCCCACATTCTCACTATGGCCTTGGGTCATCTGCACTGGCAACTTACAAAATTTTCTTAGGAGGTATGCGCTAGCAACTTACAAAGCCACTTTCCTTGGTGCATACTAATAAGTAGGAAAAATTTTCATTGTATTTTTACGATCATTGTGGATGATTAGAGAATGAATGCTTGTAAGAGTCTGCTTCTTTCCCAGTGTACTTGGTTAGAATCGTTTGATGCATCTCTTACAAGATCTAGTGTAACATCATCAAGCTCTTAGACTCTACCAAGACATCCCCTGACTACTTTGGTATTGGTCGTACAAGGCAAACATACTTACAACCAATAAATAGGAAGGGGGCGAGGGAAAGGGGCAGTGAAATGGGAAGATTTATATCCTTGTTGATATTAGGATCGAAATGAATTTGTTTCAGGTCTGCGGTTGTCCTATACAGGAGATATGCTTGTGGCCTAGGTACTACATTTGATTGTTTACTCTGCTTGTCTAAGACAGTACACTCTCACCCTACACAGTTTTGACTTGGCTTGAGGCAAAGATTTTTTTAAGAACTTATTTTATGTTCCTCATATTAGAGTTTGGCATGTCCTATTCTTGTTGGCACAACATTCTTTTGTCATGAAGGGTATTATGGGGTGGACATCCATCTATTGGTTGTAAATAGATAAATTTCCAATGAAGAGCATTCTATCACGTTAAAGATTGCAGCTTTGCCAACAGGGCCTTGGTTCATTGGCAATGTCCATGGAGTATTCAATAAGTTTTAACTATTGAGCCATCCACCAGTGTTCCATTCTTGTTGTGGTCCACCCCACCCAAATGGCATGACTAAGAAAAGGGATGAAGCCAGGTGCAAGTCTAAGAAAAGGGATGAAGCTAGGTGCAAGTCCTAGGGGATTCTGGCAGAATAAAAACCCCTCACATTCGGCATCTGAGCAGAAGAAAGCCCGTGTTATGCGGTGCAACCCCAACCTTGGGACACGTTTCTCTAAGCCACTTCCCACATAAGAACAGAAGTAAAAATAAATAAAGAAATATTGCAGCTTTGAATGAACATTGCCCCGTAAAAAGCACAACCGAAAGTGGTGGATGCAATGATACAACATGTTCTTACAGTGGCTTTCTCAATGGCACGGTCCCCACTTCGTAGGCTCCTCTTCTTGTCCTTCTAGTTTGCTTGCTTTTAAGTTTCTAAGTTCTTGGATTATTTCTCTCAAAACAAAAATGGTAAATCTTTAATATTTATTCACTAGTTTGTAGTCCACTATTATTGAGTTGATTAACAAAACATTGCTAATGTGTCATTTTTTGTACCGTGTTTATCTTCAGCTTTGTTACTTTGCTTCAGCCACAATGCCCAGGTGTGATGTGCAATCCACTCCCTATTTCAACATTTCTTTGTTTTTAGGTTGGACTTTCAAGATTTTCTAAAAGCTTGTGAATTATTAAGTTACAAACTTTGATGTTAGATTTTCAAATTTGATTGCAGGTATACAATCGACATCGACATGTGGCGATGGCACCATCACCTGGGGTTTTATCATTACCTAAATCTCCATCAGGTGGAACTTCTTCTTCTATAATCACAGGAGGATTTGCTCCTGCTGGACCAAGTGGCAACAACTTTTCTCCCAACTTACTAAGATGGGTTTCCATTGAAAGATTTTTTCTCTTAGGTTTACCATTTGTAATCCATTTTCGTGATTGGCTATTACTTCACTAAAATGTATGTGGATTTCAAATCATCATTTTTGTGCACAGAATTGAGAGAGGCACGCATAACTTCCAACAGAGAAGTTTTGTATAGCAATTGCCACCTTGAACTGCTAAGCCATTGTGTCAATTTTCAAGCAAGGTCATTGCTTATCATGGATACCATATTTCTGTCTAATATTATTTTCTGTTAAATTTCATTTTGGTCTCTGTCTACCTCCCAAGCCATAGTCAAAATGTCAGTGCCTTATAACAGTTCTTTTACTTATTGGAGTTTACAGAACGGTTCATTATACATTTTTAATAACAAACAACCCTCAATTATTATCTTTTGACAAAAACTATTCATTACTTCTGCATTCAGTTATATTAAGTTTCATTGTTCAACATGTATTCCCCCCAACTAACTCGGCAGGGAATGCGTTGCCATGCAACCCTTGTTATATTAGGTTTATTATTTTCTTATTAGTAGTAGTTTGAGATCAAGGTATAGATGTATAAAACATTTTAAAGTAAATACCTAATATTTATTAGAGAAAATGTATCAAATTGGGAGAAGAAGGCTCGAAGGANTGCAACCCTTGTTATATTAGGTTTATTATTTTCTTATTAGTAGTAGTTTGAGATCAAGGTATAGATGTATAAAACATTTTAAAGTAAATACCTAATATTTATTAGAGAAAATGTATCAAATTGGGAGAAGAAGGCTCGAAGGACTTATAAAAAAGAGATGGCAGTAGAGACTATACTTATCTTCTTCTTTCATATCACAAAAACAATAATAGAAGACTAGTTTTTCAAATGTCCTTAGACAGTCAAAGGCCAATTTAGGATATAGATGCAAACCTAGCTCAAGATTATGTGGAGTCCCAAAAATAAATGACAAGAAATAATTTAACATTTCAAAACAAAAGAGGATAGCTAGGACATTGTCATTTACCTTCTTGCCATCATTAATATTCCTTTTGTATAACCATAAACAACCCATTCAAGAAGGAGAAGAAGCTAACATTTTACCATCGTCCACCAAAAATAATTGATTTGTATAACCATAAACAACCCATTCAAGAAGGAGAAGAAGCTAACATTTTACCATTGTCCCACTCCACCAAAAATAATTGATTTGTAGATCAGGATTAAGTACATATTTTCATCCCCGGATGAAGGACGCAGCACAGCATAGGGCCACATGGCCACAGGTGGCAGTCTCAGGTCATGTCCACCCTCTTAGCATAGGGCCACTCGGCCATGCCACATGGCCACAGGTGGCAGTATCACGTCACGTCATGTTGGCATTTGTTGGCTAGCAACTTCTCCGTCGTCACCTTACCTCCCACACGCGCACCCGACAACTTACATGCTTCAGCACCTTACCTCCCTCATGCAAGTCTTCATGGCGCTGGACGACGAGACATCCCGGTCACCTCCGCGCCAAAATGCAACGTTTTCTCCTGCCCTTTTCTTTCAAAGAGACCTCCCCGAAGCTCATTTCAAACTCAGTTCTGATCTTTAGACCCGGTGCGTTTCTTTCTTGGGAGTTTTGGAGCTCTCTGGTGCTTACCCTCCCTCCTGGTGGCTTCTGGTGCACATAGACCCTCCCTTCATGCCACGGCCCAGGGACAGATCAAGGCGTGGTGCAACCTAGTATCGGGCCCGGGGTAGGGAACCTCCTCCCTCAGTTCAGTCACGTGCAACCCAGAACCCTTCTCCAGCCATTTCCCCCCACTACACTTCGGCCTCTCCCCCTCCTTTGGCTCCCATGGACGCCCAACCGTCGGGAGAAGTCTTTCCCCCTCCCCTCACCCGCTTAGTCGTCCCCTCTCCATCAAAACCGAACGTGGATCCAAAAACTGGCCTTTCCCCCCTCTCAAACCCCTATAGCTGTAGAATTGAATGGTTTGATCTAATGGGTAATTCAATTGGCTATGCACCACCTCCCCCCTCGCCCCCTCGCCATCCCTTCCTTCCACCACCCCTCCCTCGTCCTGCCCCCACAGTTTCTCCCTCATCCCCTCACCTAAACTCTTCTTCCTCCTCCCCTCTCTCCCACCACCTTTCTCCCTTGAATATTAGGGACGCAGAGCGGGATGAGCTCTTAACCACTCTTGACAGCATAAAAAAGGAGTTGGAGGACATAAAAATGTCCATGCGTGAAGTGTAGTCAAGGGAAGATGATCGTTGGCACAGGGTGGATAATGTGATGACGTTTCTGCAAGACCTGTGAAGAACCATGGTGGATCGAAAAAAAGGGAAAGCATAGGTAGCACAGGTCTACGCTGGACCGCGTCTTGGTCTAGGTCACTAATGCTTTCCCATGTTTTAAATTTTTCTTAGTCAATATTTCGGCCTTGCGTGGCCCAGTAGAATGTATGCCTTCTTGCATTTGACATCTAGCCCTGTGTGGCCACGAAGATAAAATTCATCTTATGAACTAGACATCAGGCAACGGTGGTTTCCCAACTGGGCACCGTTACCCCTCTTTTGAGTTTGGACACCTGGTAGAAGTGGTTTCCCAACTGGGTGTTATCACTCCAGGAAAATCTCTTAGGCTGTATCTCGGAGATGCCTGGTAACTTAACCTTTTTGTAACTATTTTCTCAATAATGGGTGTGGGTTTGGATCAAGATGAATATCTTAATCATTAGATTGTATCTTCAAGACAATCTAGCTATAGTCATACAATACAAGGCCTTCAGAAGCTATTATTAGATAGGTTTGTAAATCAAATGGATAAGAAAACCAATTAGTTAGCCATAACATACATAGGCAATATATATGATGGGTTGACAAACTAGCCGAGGATGCTTATGATTCTTTCTTAACAGTCAAAAGTAAGATGGCAGTTACCATGGGACCATTAAACACAGACAAAAGAATGATTTCAACTCATATGCATAGACAAAGATGAAGGAGAGTTTGATAATAACAAATGAAATAAGCTTGCAGGCTTAATATATTAAAGAAAGTGTCTTTTTACAATAACAGTGGATTATAGAACTCAAAATAGCTAACTGTTGTTTACCTTTATGTCTTGTAGAGCATATCCAAAACCAAAACAAACTCTTGATAAAGATTTCATTAATTATCTTCCATCGATTGGAACCATTTCTGAGGCTTTTGAACAAGGAAAACTTGGACCTGTGTAAAAACATTAGCTTTCTGCCTTATCAGTGCTTTCGGTAGCTAGAGTAGATAGAATTCAGGTCGATTAGCTACCTAAAGTTCTTCTTTCGGTGACTAATGAACAATCGATATGTTCGCCTAAGCCACCGAAACCTGAGATTATCAAAATTTCAAAAATACCCTTGTCTTAGCTCAAAAACGCCTTAGGACGGATCTTTTTAGGCTTCTGCATCTTGCTCAAAATTTGTAGGGTTACTGGATGCCTCTGGTTCATTGCACTGAACTGCCACCTCTGCAAGGGTCTCAAGAGAAGCATGTGTCTGAGCCTGGTGTTTTGAAGACATGGCTTTTTTCCTCAAAGCCCTGACCTTTTTCTTCGAACCCTGAGCTACTCTCCATAAGTTGTTGTAGTTTTTTACAATCTTGTCCTTCTTTCTCTTCTCCTTTATGCTTTCATGAGCTAATCTTTCCAAAGCTGATTTGATTTCTGCAAATCTTTTTGAGAGAGTTTCATACCTTGTTTTTATTACCCTTTCTAGCACTTCTTGCTCGGTTAGCTTCTTCTTAATCTTCTTGATTTCTTTTGATTTACTCCGCTTCACTCGTTTGCTAGATGAGGCATTTGCAATTTGTGGTTATTGTTCTTCTTGAGGTGTAGGTGATGGAAGGTTCTCATAACTTGTTGTGTATATATCCACAAAAACAGAATTTTCACGCCCTGTGGTAACTGAATCCTCATGCCCTGTTTCAATCTGGTGCTCTTCATCCTCTGAGTCTGTGTAAGGAAGGTTAAGAATGTTTTTCTTCACCGGGAATTCTTTAGCCTTTTCTTCTTCACTGTTGAAATTTAATTTCTTCTTAGTTTTGAAAAGCTTAGAGGAAGGAGATGGTTGATTGACTGGGGCTGGAGAGATAGCTCTTCTCCTCCTCTTTCCACTTCTAGGAGTGGAAGACTTCTTGGAATGAGGACTCCTTTTGTCCTCTCGCTGAACCTCAGTTTGGAAATTATTCCAGAATAAGAAGTAATTCCACTCTTTACCTCTTCTTTGCAACAACTCACAAACCAAAAGTTTGATTAGACTATGGTGGAATAATCTACCTGCAACTTGATTAGGTTTGGCCTTGACTTGATGAGCCATCTTGGATAAGCTTTGGTGGAGGAAATAGGGAAGATTGAGTGGGTTTCTACCAGTCAAATGGTTTATAAGTTTAAAATGGTAAATCATCACCATGTTGTATCTCCCTTCACAAGTTATATAAACCATTGCGGATTTTAATAACTGTTGTCATTTCTCTTCAAGGAAAGATACAGGAATATCTTTCTTCCATATCAAACCCCTGTGTTCTGGTTTTAAATAAGTCCTGAATTCAGCATTCTTAATAACAGTAGTTTTAAACCATTTCTCTCCAGTCATAGGAAGCTCTGTCACTTCAGCTATGAGGGCTTCATCTATCTCGAATTCATCCCAGCCGATGATTTCTTTCTTTCCATCGAAATTGAGGGCAAAGGCCTCTGCCACCTGCTGATGAGAACTCTGTAATTTTTTGCACAAATTGTAACACCCTGCATCCTTGAACATTTGACATACATTCGGGTGTGATTCCAGGTAACCGATGTCATTGAGCTCCTTCCTCGGGGTTGACGTTCCTTTCTTCATTGGCCACAATGTCTTCGCACACCTGTGATCGAAGGAGCAGATTTCGCGGGAGAGTTACACCGCGTAGAATTAGCGAAAATTGGCTCGACTGTGATAGAAATGAGATAACTGGGGTGAGCTTTAGAATGTGGCACTAATTACAAGGGGTGCAGCGGAACGATTGATGATTTGCAGCAGACATGGTGAAATAACTGAAATAAATGGAGGGTACGTAAGCACATGGCTTAATGATATAACGATCTGGAAAGATTCGCTTAGATCACAGAGGGATCAGCTTCCGGTCGTGAACGGTTCTTTCTCCAATCTTTTCAACGGCTTGTGCAATCATAGAAATGTCGAACCCGTCGGTTGAAACATGTGATAGGACATGCTGGGTCTTTCCCTGCTTCAGTGATTTCAGTAGCTAAAATGGCCCTAGATTCCTTTCTTTAAGCTTCTGAAAGCTAAGGCTTTCGGTGGCTAATGAACAATCGAAATGTTCGCCTAAGCCACCGAAACCTGATATTTGAATTAGATCAAATAAAAACTAAACAAACGTTTATTTAAACTTTATTAGATGCATAAAGCTTTCAAAAATGAGCTTTTAAAAAATTTTAAAAGTACCTTTTTAAAGACATCCTATCACCTAAAATGAAAAATCTCAATTGATTTATTTGAGGAGATAACACTGGCTCCTATTGGGGGTGAAAGCCTCCCTATGAGGTTTC